>MDKH01235830.1:0-56557 GCA_005239495.1 Nicotiana undulata
ACTTGGCAGAGAAGATTGTTAAAGTTAACCTTCTCCCCTGAAGCAACATTGAAACCCTCTAGATAGGCCACGATAGTATCACAATTTATCCTATTGGCTCTAGCAAACAGAGTAAGGTCATATATAAATAAAAGGTGTGAAACGTTTGGGCCACCCGTATTGATGCTTATGGGGAGCTAGTCCTTGCTTAGAATAACATGGCCAATAGTTCTGGAAATCCCCTCCATGCATATAATGAAAATATAGAGAGAGAGATACGGTCTCATTGTCTAATTCCTCGAGAAGAGTAGAAAGGCTCAGTTTTGTTCCTATTGACCAGAATAGAGATAAAACTAAAGGATATACACGAGAGGATCATTTTGATCGGATTAGGTGGGAAAGAACAGTGGGGAATACATAAGAAGGACCACTTTAGTCTGTCAAAGACTTTTTCTAGGTTTATCTTCAGGATCATGTTGGCATTCTTTCCTTTCATCTTTTGGAAATGGGTGATATATTCTTGGACGGCAATAGCATTTTCAACAACTATTTTGAGAGGAAGCTAGTCTGTGTGGGATAATGATATTGTGTAGTAAAGGTTTAATCCTATTCACAATGATCTTTGTGACAAGTTTTTACATTGTGTTACCCAACCCAATTAGTCTAAAGTTCTTTAACATTGTTGCATTGAGGCACTTACAGATTAAGCATAAGAGAGTTGTGTTAACTTCAGGGGGAATTTTGGATGTTGAGAAGACCTTGTGGCAGAAGTTAGTGACCTGAATTGAAAGTATGTGCCAGTATTTCCAATAGAAAAAAGGGTGGAGTCCATCAGGCCCTTGAGCTTTAAAGGGATTGAAAGAGTCGATGGCTTTCTTGATTTCAAAAGATCTAAGTGAGAGGGCTAAAGATGTCTTAGCCCTTCTAAGCTCAGGTGGATGAGGTGGTAGGTTGTTTTGCGCTGTAAATATCATTACTAGTGAGAGTTCAAGATAAACTTGTCATCAGTACTGGTAGTAATAGGTTGAAGGTGGGTTGGATAATATTGGTTATGTCTTTGGAGAAGGGGTAGCATATGGCATTGAAGTTTCAGTCCTCATTGGAATGTATGGAGTGAATTTTCAAGGTCAAATCATTGTTATGTCGGGGTCCATGAAAAAAATAGCTTAGAGGTTGCATTTTTGGGTTCCAATTAATAGTTAGGAAATTGACTATATCCGTTTTATGGACAACCTATCTAGAGTCTTTAGTGCATCCCTTTCATCCCTCTTGAATGCATTTCCAAGTCCTAGTTTTTGCTTTGGCCTTGCTCTGACTTCCACTATAGTGTTTCCCCATTAAGACCCTGGCCTGGACTGTGTCAGTTTTTTGGTATAATTTCCTGGTCAGGCTGGCCTTGTTTTACACCTGGGCTCAAGATCCCCCTGTTTGTTTTTTGGCTTGGAGACAGTATCCCATTTGACCATGTACATTTTCCTTTTTTCTTATGTGGTGCCCCATATAAATTTCCTTTAGATTCTGTCAGTTTTATATATTGCATCACATGGCTTGGGATACTTCCCACGCTTGCCAAGGTTATACGGCCAGCCATGTTTAATAATTTTGTTTTCCATCTAACAAGTTTAGTATTCATGTTGTCAATGATGAATTAGGCCCATGTTAGTAGGACTTTTTGTGAAAGATGGGGAATCCCAGGTAGTTGCCAAAGTTAGTGCTTTTCCTAATTCCCAACCTGGAGCTACAGTGATTGACCCAGTCCTCTTTGCACTTGGCAGAGAAGATTGTTAAAGTTAACCTTCTCCTCTGAAGCAACATTGAAACCCTCTAGAGAGGCAACAATAGTATCATAATTTATCCTATTGTCTCTAGCAAACAGAGTAAGGTCATCTATAAATAAAAGGTGTGAAACGTTTGGGCCACCCGTATTGATGTTTATGGGGAGCCAGTCCTTGCTTAGAATAACATGGCCAATAGTTCTGGAAATCCCCTCCATGCATATAATGAAAATATAGAGAGAGATAGGGTCTCCTTGTCTGATTCCTCTAGAAGAGTCTAAAGGCTCAGTTTGGTTCCTATTAACCAGAATAGAGATAAAACTAAAGGATGTACACGAGAGGATCACTTTGATTGGATTAGGTGGGAAAGAACAGTAGGGAATCCCTAATGAAGGACCACTTAAGTCTGTCGAAGACTTTTTCTAGGTTTATCTTCATGATCATGTTGGCATTCTTTCCTTTCATCTTTTGGAAATGAGTGATATATTATTGGACAACAATGACATTGTCAACAACTATTATGAGAGGAAGCTAGTCTGTGTGGGCCAATGATATTGTGTAAAGGCTTAATCCTATTCACAATGATCTTTGTGACAAGTTTGTACATTATGTTACCCAACCCAATTGGTCTAAAGTTCTTTAACATTGTTGCATTGAGGCACTTACGGATTAAGCATAAGAGAGTTGAGTTAACTTAAGGGGGCATTCTGGATGTTGAGAAGACCTTGTGGCAGAAGTTAGTGACCTGAATTGAAAGGATGTGCCAATATTTCCAATAGAAAAAAGGGTGGAGTACATCAGGCCCTTTAGCTTTATAGGGATTGAAAGAGTCAATGGCTTTCTTGATTTCAAAAGATCTAAGTGGTAGGGCTAAAGATGTCTTAACCCTTCTAGAAAGGACCATTCATGATTTATTATTATAAGAAGTTTTCCCAACGGAAGAAGCATGGGATATGGTTAGCCGTATTTCTAAAGTACTTCCCGATGGTTTCATTTATGTGTTGGGGATCCTTAATCTGGTTACCTACTTCATCAGTTATACACAAGATCATGTTTCTTCTTCTGTTGATGGTGGTTTTGTGGAAAAATCTAGTGTTGGCATCCTCCTCTCAGTGCCAATTGATTCTGGATTTCAGCTTCCAAAAGTCGTCTTCATTCTTAAAGATAGCTAAAAACTCAGTTTGGAGTTTGGTTTCTAAACCCTGGAGACATATACTAAAAGGATATGCATTGGACTTTTGGATGCCATTGAGCCCGGAAAGGATGTGTTTTTTTTGTGGAAGATGTTTCCAAACACCTGCCCATTCCAGTTAGTCACATTATGCTTAAATAGACTAGTGCATCCTAAAATATCATTAGTTAGTTCAAATCTTTTATGTAGAATGAATGGGAATTCTAGATGGCTACACCACATTGACTTAAATCTAAAGGGTCTCCTGTGCTCATTTTGTTACTGACTGGTAATGGTGAGAAGGAGAGGACAATGATCAGAGTGGGTCCTAGGAAGGTGTGTTTATTGTAGATTCGAGATACAATTTAATCCAGTCATCTATAGAAAAACACCTATCTAGCCTCTCTAGGATGAGGTCTTTTCTATTAGTGTACCTCATGCTAGATCAAGTGTATTATGATCCCTTAAGATCTAGGTCCATAAGCCTACATTGGTTCAGACATTTCCAAAATCTGTTACTTATGTTGTTATTAATGTTGTTACCCCAAAACTTCTCTCTAGATTTTAGCACCTCATTGAAATCACCTCCTAAAAACCAGCTACCCTTATAAACAGAGGCCATGTCCTTAAGGAGTTGCCAAAGACTAATTTTATCAGAAACATGATTACTAGCATATGTTGCAGGAAAAAGCCACTTAGAGTCGTTAGGGATTATCTTCATCATGACATGGACTCTGTGAGGTGGTGGTGCAAACTTCCTCTAGCTTAACTAGGTCATCTCTTCACATGACCGCAATTCCCCCAGATTTCCCTAAAGCAGGGGACTGGAACTGAGCTGAGAATTGAAGCTCGATAGTTAGGTATGTAGGGTCAGCAATTATTATCTCTAGCAGAACAAGTACAACAAGGTTATGCATCTTGACCATAGAGGCACAATGCTTGTGGAACTTAGCACTATTAACTCCCCTCGCACATATTATGAAATTCATTAATAACTGGTTTTGTGATGGGGATTTACTCTTGAGTCTATTCCCCTTTCCCATAGGGGTTGCTTTCGCTAGTCCACCAAATGGTCTATGGCTACTGATGAGTTCCCTGAGTTTGGATATGAGGGAACTCGGAGATTTAACTTGTAGCCTGTGAGCTTTCTCTAGCATAGAGCAATAAGTATTTCTCTGAATTGCTCTTTGAACTCTGTCTCCTAAGCCTCTTTCATGAGTAGAACTCTTGTCCGCGGGGCTCCTAGTTTTTCCAGTATGTTCACTAGGTCTATGTTGGATTCCTTGAGATACTCTAAGGTTTGGTTTTTCCCCTTTATTAGTTGTTCCAGTGGTGATGTTGTGTTTAGAGTTGGGGAATTCGAATGTTTCACTGGTGGCCACTGGGTGAAAACAAGGGATGGGATTGGTGCTTCTAGGTTCATCATCGGGAAAATGGTATCTGTCATAGTTAACCTATCAGGTTGTTTATCTCTTCCATAGATAGTGGTTGTTGGGTGACTGTGATGACCCAAAAAGTCGTCCCGTGTAATTTTAACTAAATATGTATTTCGAGGTACTGAAAGCCTCCGTTTATCTCACCCCGATGTGCGTGCACAGCCCGGGCGCGTAGCCGGGAAGCCTTTATGTGGAAATTAAATAAATGTTGAATTTATGATAATTAATTGAATAAAGTTGACTTTGATCAACATTTTTAGTAAACATACCCGGACCCGTGATTTGACGGTCCCGGAGGGTCCGTAGGAAAATATGAGACTTGGGCGTATGCCCGGAATCGAATTCCGAGGTCCCAAGTCCGAGAAATGAATTTTTTAAGAAAATTGTTTTCTGAAAAATATAAAGGTTTTTTAAAATGAGAATTGATGCGAAACCTGTGTTATCGGGCCCGTATTATGGTTCCGGAGCCCGGAACAGGTTCAATATGTTTATTATGTGCTACCTGTGAAATTTGGTAAGAAACGGACTTAGTTTGATGTGATTCAGATTAAAAATGAGAAATTTAAAAGTTAATGAGGTTTTTAGAAATCCTATAGATTTTGAGGTCTAATTCAATGTTTATGATGTTATTTTGGTATTTTGATTACTCGAATAAGTCCGTAGGATGTTGTTGAGGTTGTGGGTATATTTGGTTTTGAGCCCCGAGGGCTCGGGTGAGTTTCGGGTAGGTGTCGGAGTGCATAAGTGTTGAAACATCTGATGTCTTATTGATGTTTCTGGTGTTGGGAAATTTGTACTGTGCGAACGCATTAGAACTCATGTGAACGCACAGGGTAACCTGGGAGGGGGTTGGGTAGCACTGTGCGAACGCACCCAACCAAGTGCGATCGCGGAGCTTCAGGTAAGGGACCCTATGCGAACGCATTAACCCCATCGCGAACGCTTAGGGTTAAGTAGGGTCAGGGGGTTGGGGGAGTGCTAGGCTAGTTCGGTCGCACCTCTGTGCACGCGATCGCGGAGTGTATGTGAGGGAACACTGTGCGAACGCGGGTCTTTTGCTGAGAACGCACATGGTTAATTTGCCCAGTTATTTTAAAAGCCTAAAAACAGAACCAAAATGGGATTCACCCAAAATTCATAACCCTCTTTTTCTCCAAACCCCATAGACGATTTTCAAGCTATTCTTCCACCATAACCTCCTAGTTAAGTGATCTTTAACTTGTTTCTTTCCATTTTCTTAAACACTCACTAGATTTTAGGCCTAAAAACATGAAATTTAAGGTAGAAATTGGGATTTTGGGTAGAGTTAGGGCTTTTCAAATTTTTGGGAATTCAACCTCGTTTTGGGGTCGGATTTAAAAAAAATTGTATATTCGGGCTCGTGGGGAAATGAGTGATCGGGTTTTGGTTCGAACTTCGTGTTTTGACCAAGAGGGCCCGGGGTCGAATTTTGGAATTTTTGGAAGAATGTTGGGAAATCTATAATTAGGCTTTGGAATTGAATTGTTGAATAGTTATTGATATTATTGAGTCGATTATGTATAGATACGATTGTTTCGGAGTCGTATTCGAGAGGAAAAGCGATGTTAGAGGCTTGATTTGCATTCTTGGAGCCGAGGTAAGTGTTTGGCCTAACGTTAGCTTGAGGGAATAGGTATATAGTCTTATTTGCTATGTGTTAATCCATGTCCAACGTCTAGGTGAGGTGATGGGTACCTATATGTTGTGGTCAAGCATGCCCGTGAGTCGAACTTGATAATTTTCATTGTGTTCTTTGATATTCTCTGTGTTACGGATTTCTTATCATTCTGGAAGTGATAGATTGAGAGTATTTAATGATGTGGAAATTTATTTGATTATGCATTCGGTTGAGGATTATATTGTTGAATTATACCTCTGAGTGAGATTGGTTATAGCTGAGTCCCTTGCCGGGACGATAGAATCTTTGTTGAATATTTCTGTGTATTTGAGGTTTCCTATTGTTGTATTTTCCTGTCTAATTATTGCTTTTATTTATGTTATGCACGAGGGGACATTCTATGCCGAGTGATTATCTATTATTGCACGAGGGGACATTCCGTGCCGAGTGATTATTATTTATGCACGAGGGGACATTCTGTGCCGAGTGACTGTAAGGTTATGCACGAGGGGACATTCCGTGCCGAGTGATTGTGAGGTTATGCATGAGGGGACATGCCGTGCCTTTTTCTATTTATTTACTTGTTCCAAGCTGTTAAATTCCTGCTGTTATTTCTACATTTCAATTATTATCTTGTTCTGTTGTTTTAGCAGTTGTGGCCCCCTTATCCCCAGCATGTTCTCCCCCGTAGTTGTATTACTTGTTTATTTCCTGTCATTACTTCTTGTTATATTATTGAACTGCACAGGTGTTATTTGTTGTCGTGTCCTAGCCTCGTCACTACTTCGCCGAGGTTAGGCTCGGCACTTACTCAGTACATGGGGTCGGTTGTACTGATGCTACACCTGCACTTCTCCATGATGTGCAGATTACAACGCTGGACCCAGTGGACACTGAGCGAGGGAGTATCCTTCAGTCCACGGCGACACTGAGGTAGTCCTGCAAACGTGCGCAGGCCTTGGCGTCACCTCTTACCCTTTTCTCTCATTTTCTGTCTTATTTCAGTAGTTCCAAGACAGTTGTATCTACTTATTTCAGACCATTATATTTAGTAAACTCTTAGACTATTCGTGATATTGTGGCACCGGTTTGTGGGGTTGTATTTAAGTAAAATTATTACGGGGCTTCTATTGAATTCTTGAATTTTGTATTACTTCCGCATTTTTATTATAATTGATCTAGTTATTTTTGGTTATTTAATTATTAATAAGACAATTTAATTCAAATGTTGGCTTGTCTAGCGGGTTCAACGTTAGACGCCATCACGGCCTGAAAGTGGGATTTCGGGTCGTGATAGTGATTGTGTATTGGGTCTGGAGAAGAGTTGACAACCACAGTTAATGGCCAAAATTAGCTAAGCCCGGGTGGAAGAGATGGGTTGCTAGGCAAGCAAGATAGCGCGAGTTCTAGATAGTGATTGATATTGGGAATGACCTAATCATCATATGTAGCGACTGCGATTGTCCCTGCAGTGCAATCTCTAGCCACGAATCCGACGTTAGTTCTGGTGGTAGTGGTATGGTGGATATCCTCAGTGGTGTGGTGTTTTGGTGGTAGTTGTGGTTGTTTTGGTTCGCCATTGGTTGAGGTCTCTTTGGTTTCATCACCGCTTATGTTAGGAATTAGGAGTAATTAGCATCCTCTCAGTGGTTTGGGTATAAACCATTTTGTGACTGTTGGGTTTTCCACTAAGGGATTTGAGATCTTTGCTCAATCTTGAAGGATTGACAACCAGTGTCACCTCACTAGTCAGTTTGAGCAGGCACTCGATTACATTTATTGTGAGAGGCATAGTTGGAGGATTTGCCATAGTGGGTGGAGTATGGAATTTGGGCATTTTTGGGCTGGAGCTCCGTAGAGATAAGCTGCCCACTTTATATATGACTTGGGCTGTCAAGGCATATTTTAAAAAAAGGAGGCGCCTTCTGACTTTAGGAGATTACTCGATTTGAGGAGAACAATGGTATAGTTTGGGGTTGGGTTCGTATCCCTTTCCTCCCCGTCGTGGGTAACTTTTGTGAGAGTTTGGGTGTTTCCCAGTTTTCTCAAAATATCATCTTTTGACATTGGTTCAGAAGGTTTTATATTCCTTTTATTCCAATGATATTGCTTCGTGGGCAGGAGTGTGTGATGCCCGTGTCTCTAATGTGGGTTAGGTCCCTACGCCTTAGGCTCACTTTTGGGTCATATCAATATTTTCTTTTGTTGGGTTTATTGGCCGCTCCTGGGAGCCTAATTGATTAACAGGGTCCCTCCTTTTTGCGGCGTGGTTGTGGGTATCCATGGAATTTTTGGTTTTGGGTCTAGGAACGTACCTGAGGAGGTATTGAACATATTTACTTGGACACTGATTTCCTCTTTCATGTCATTTTCCCCTACTTAAATGTTTTGGGTTGACCTCCCTTGTTGTAGTTGCGCCTATTCTTTGAGAAAGGGACTGAATGCCATTGGGAGTTTTGATCCTTTGCAGTTGTCGCGCTAGTGGATCTTTTACTGGTCGTGGCCTGATCATTAGCTTGGGTGGGTATGGTTACAAATTCACAGTTCCTCGGTGTGTGGCCAAGTCTCCCACATCTCGTATATAGTATCTCCTCCCTTTCATACACAATTGGTTGGTTATGAGTGCCAATGGTGGCGTTCCTGGTTATTGGGATTTCTATTGGAACTTGATACAGATTCTAGCGCATATACCTCTTACTGTAGAAGAGGTGCGGGTATCAACTTTCAGTAGTTTGCCTACTTTGTTACCTACCTGCTCCAAGATTGATCTGTCATAGAATTCCGTTAGCAATTGTGGTAACCTTTTCCATACCACTGTTATTGCTAATTTTCATTCCGCCGGAACAAAATTGGGTTCCCATCTAGGAACTGATAGGAAATGGCCAAGTACAAACCATGGTCTTTCACTTAAAACTTTGCTCATGCTTTCCTCTGTGTTGAGTTTAGCAATGAAGAAATCACATCATAAATCAATCAGAATGAGTGGCTCAATCGGGTTCCACATATGGGCGAACTTTGCTCTCAATAACTGGTATGGTTTTTTTTTCCCCAAACGATTTGATGATTAAGGAGTATTTTCAAGATTGGTATAGTCTGATTGTATCCTCATTAGAGAGTGAAAATGACATATTTTCAACGTTTAGCTAAAAAACATGGCTTTATGGTCTGGATAAGTGTGTTCTATTGTTGGTGGAGGAAACAAGGTGATTTCCAAAAGGATTTCCTTAAAAGAGTTTTTGGTGCAGTTATCCTCCTCCATATCAGAATGAGGGGCGGCGTTTGCAATGTTAAGGGGTCCCGATGGTTTTCTGATGGGAGTGTCTCTATCCAGGAGTGGCGATGTGGCCATTGCTGAGTGATTGTTTAGTTCGCTTGAAGTTAGAGAGAGGTTGGTCATTCTCTCGCTAAAAATCTAGAGGTGAGTATGAAAACGTTGCATGAAACTATGTTTAACTATACAAAATTTAATAGATATCATATTCATGCTTTTTATTTTGACCTATACAAATAGTACGTATGTCTAAATGATCTTGATTTTGGTCAAGAAAAGCTAAAAGTTGACTTCATTTGCTTAAGTTAGGAGCAAAGTATATCGAAATCCAATTTTTTCCCTTAAGATGGCTTAAATATTACTTCATTAACTACAATAAGAACGAAGAAAATTCAAAGTATGAGAGTCAAACTCTATGACTTTTCTTATCAATCATGTCATTTTTTTTTACAAAACAAAAGATAATTTCAGTAGATAAAAAGCATCAAAATACCACTATTTATATTAAAATTTTAACATATATTAAAATGTGATGTTCAAGAAAAAGTTATTTGATGTCAAATAATAATAGTGGCATAAAAAAGGGACAGAGGAGTAGAAAAGATTGATTGCATAGAAGCTAAGTGCTAGTATTAGCCTCATGTTTCCTCATTATTACCCTTTTTTATTATTCCTGATGTGATCATTGTTCTCCCACTTTGGAATAAAAAAATTAGATTTTATTGATTTTCAGAATATAAGAACTATTCCGACCACTAGTTAAAATGTCAATATTTGTCTCCCAATTGCTTAAAGAGTTGTGTTTGATTATGGAGATTAGATACTTAATTCCGATATAAAATTTAGGATTATGTTTACTTAGTGTTCGGTAATTGATATTAACTAAAGTGGGTTTTAACTAAACTATAGAGTTTTTGTATTACTTATTCTACATTGGTTGCGTGCTATAATAATATTTGGATAAAGTTATCGAAATGACCAATTTATGTCACGCCCCAAACTTGGGCCTGGATGTAACACGATACCCCGTGCCTAACTACTGTGACCGAGCGAACCAATTGGTTGGTTGAATCAACATGTGATATCATAACATACTGAAAGCGGAAGATAAACTAACATATGTTGATACACTGAAAGTCTTAATGATATAAATTAATGTGCGGGAACACTGACATAAGTCTGAAGTATATTTGTAGCCAACATTGCTTAGCATGAAAGGCATGTGACTCTGTCTAACTGTTACTCTAGTCTATGAAGCATCTAATGAAGTACTCAAAACACTGACTGTCTGAAAATACTGAAGACTGTAAGGTAGTGATAATGCCCCGAAAGAACTGGGGATCACCAAATAGCAGGTAAGAGAATCCTAGCGCTCTGAATCGTCAACCTGTAAATCATTACATACATTGTGAGATGCATACCCCAGGCTAAAGGGACGCCAGTACAATTGAATTGCATTGGTATGTAAAGCAACTGTAAGAAAGAACTATAAATGCTAAAACTGAAACTAAGCTGATAATAGAGAATTGATAATTGATAACTGAAATGATAACTATTGAAACTGAAACTGAAATGTGAAATGATAACTGAGATGATAAATGATAACTAATAATTGGTAACTGATAAGATGAACAAAGGAAGTAAAGATATGAATACTCCCTCTTGTGATTGATGAACAACATGTTTATCTGAATAAACTACAGCCTCGGGCCCAATATATATGTGCACAAGCTACGATCTCAGGCCCAAGTCTACGTATACATAACTACGGCCTCAAGCCCAAAAACGCATGAAGCATCAACTACGGCCTCAGGCCCAAACAAGTATAATGCATAAACTACAGCCTCCGGCCCAAATATGCATAAAGCATATAAACTACGGCCTCAAGCCCAAATACATGTGTTCAACATTTAGGGATTTAAATTTAGGGACTGAGAATCATACTGCAATATGTGATACTGGAATACTGAATCATATTGAGTTACATGATACTGGAATACTGAATAGGACTAGACTAAGACATGTATTGTTGAACTGATTATGAAAATTAAAACTTCAAATGTTTATGACATGCTGAGTAATCTAGACTAAGACTCATGGGATTCAAACCCAAGTCTATATTTATTACGCACTGAGCTCACAACGTTCAAAGTGAAAGTCATGAATGAGTTATGGAGCTAGATAATAGAAGTTTTGCACCTATTCAAGGAACTAGGCTTAACTATACTTCTGAGGCAATTAGTAACGTCGTAAAAGAAACATAGTGTAGGGAGAATCATTAACATTCCTAAACATAGAGAGTTAGCTTCACATACCTTAACTTCCCGTTCTTGAGCGTACTACAACATTTGCCAACCATTTCAATTTTAATCTTTATCAATACAAGTCAAATGGCTTCCATATTAGCAATAATACTCATGTTATGTCCACTCATACCTTTTATCAAACATTTGGTAGGCATAAAACTTACATAGTCCTTATTAATTGTGTTTCTACACCCAACAACCCATTCTTTTGCTCCTAGGTAATACTAAAATCTCAAATTGTTATAATCAATACCATTCTTCATCACCCATAAGATAAATAACACCCTTAACCAATAATCAACAATCAACAACCCAAACCTATAATTGTTCATGTTTTTCTATCAAACCCATCAACTCATATCTCATGAACTAGAGTCCTTAATCATCAATCCAATACTATAATCAAGTAGAGGTGGAATATATTACCTTTTTGAAGTTTGATCCTCTTAATTCGAGTTCTAGGGTTTCTTTTCTCAACCATGATGTCCCAATCGAATATCTAATGATTTGAGGGTTTACCCATGTTAATAAGGTATTGAAAAATTGAAATTAACTTATAATCACCATTAATACTTACCTTAGATGGTGGGGGGACCTTTGAGGAATTAGGTTCTTGAGAGCTTCCCTTTTTAGAGCAATTTTTTGTGTTTTAGGGTGTGGGGGACGAAATAGGGCTTTAAAAATGACCCCTCGGGTGCTCTCCCACGCAGCTGAAGGCCCCAACCACGCACCTAACATGCAGAAAAGCAGTAACACTGCCACATGTGCGCAGCCGCGCACGGGACCAACCGGTCACGCACTTGGCGCGCATATTATGCACTGCTCTTTAAAATGCACATAACTGTTTGCGCAGATATCGGCTAGGGATTCACAATATATTGTTGGAAAGCTATTTCAAAGGGCTACAACTTCTCTATTTTGAGTTTCCCCAAATTCCTTACACATTTTCACTAAATTCAGCTACAATACAAACCTTTTATATAAACTCAGTCGATTTTATCGAATCTTATGCACCTCACTCTCCGTCTTGATTCTAAAATAACTATTTTCACTCATACTCATCCCGCTAGGACTTTATATGTCTAAAATATCAAATTAATACCCATTTAACATATCCACACCTAGTCTGAATGTACGGGGTGTTACAATTTACCTCCTCAAATTCCTTTTATTATCGTACGCACTTAAATATTACTCCCTCCGGTTCACAATAAGTGACCAATTTGCTTTAGCGTGCCCATTAAAAAAATACTAAATTCTATGCAAAAATACCTACTATGACTAAACTACCCCTAATTAAACATTTAATGTGAGGAGTAAGAAAACTTTTTAGGGATATGTACATAGGGGTTATTTTGTAAAAATAAATTGAATTCTTTCTTGATTACATAATTGGACATTTATTTTGAACCAAAATGAAAAAGAAAATTGGTCACTTATTGTGAACTGGAGGGAGTATTGGTTAAATTGGGAAAAAATAATGTTTTTTGGAGAATACATCATATTTTCTTGTTTAATTGAATGAGACAAACAAGACAAGAAATAATCCAAAAATTGTTGTTCGCAATATTATAATTTCTGAAAATGAAAACTTCTTAACAAATAGAAATGTTGCTTAGCAAGTTTTAAATTATTAGGTCTTTATTTAATAGATGTTTTACGGTTCAAGAAATGCATGTTAAATTTTTAGGTCTTTATTTGTAAGAAAATTTGTGAAACGTTTCTCAGTTTTAAATTGTTGTAAAACCTATGTTCAAAATTAGAAAATTAAAGCAGCAAAGAAACGTTAGTTTAATAAACTAAGCCCACAAGTTACTTGTGTGTCTATAAAATATTTAATTCTCTCACTGTTGCTCAATGTTTTGGATTAATTCCTTCCCGGATAAAACGGAATAACTATTATGTGATAGAGGCACTACAAATCACAGAACTTCAGCGAACTCAACAAACGAAATAAATCGCACTTGACATTTACGTTTATTTGAGAAATAACGCAACAATATAATGTAGAAAAAATGGGAGAAATTTTCTGATAGAGGCTAAGCCTCCAAATTTACAAATAGTGAAAGAGTGAGATAAAGAGGTCCAATTCAAAAGGTAACTCTTCCATTTCTCATTCATACCGAGTTACAAAACCTCACATAAATTTTGTACTTTTTACTGGTATAGGTATTTATTGAGTCATATATTTTGATAGGTAAGAGTAAAATGCTTACAAAAAATAAAGAAATATAAACTAACATGTTGGTGAAAAAATTAAGGACAGTTCGAGCTTCAGACCACGAGTCTGAAATTTTGAAATGCTGAATTAGTCTGAATTTGACCTGCTGCCCAAAGTCTGTTTTGTCACAATAAATTTGGGATTTATTTGGCAAATTCATGTTTGGCCACAAACTTTGCCCACACAAAATGTCAAATTCCAAACTTTAAATTCCAAAATCATCCCAATTGCTGATTTTGGGCCAAAGTTCCAAAACTTGGGAATTTTATACATGTTTTTCCAAAATAAAGTTGGGAAATATGTTTTGAAAACGTATGCCCAAATACATTTTCATCTAAATCAGAATTTTCAAAACAAATTTGGGAATCTATGGCCAAACTCATGGAGCCATTTTTTAAATATGAATCCTAAAACTGCTATACGTAAACTCTCCCCTCTTGATTAGAAATACTTTACCCTTTTAATACATTTAATCAAGACGAATCTAAATTAATCGGGTCAGTGAGTTTCGAATACCAAATGGTTAGATATATTTTTAAAAAATAGGTATAACAATAGTGCTAAATGAGCTGGACCAATCTTCCATTTAAAATGTCTCACTCTCACCTAGAGTGAAGGGTTAAAAAGAGAAGATCTTTATTCTTAGTTCTCCTTTTTAGGGGAAACAATATTCAAATTTTAGCATTCAAAAGACAAATCTTACACAATACCTTCTTACTTTTCTTTCTTTTATCCCGAATGCAATAGAAAAATTATAAATAAATAATAGCGCAACGTCACCTCCACTTCATAATATTATTTTATTTATTTATGCTTATGGCTTTAAGAGAAGGATATAAAAGGTTATAAGTCAATAGTCCCTCTCCTTCCTCACGTCGTCGGTTGAATGATTAGTTTTACGTGGGGAAGAAATACTTCTTTTGAAATAAATGAATTAAACAAGTAGCAGGGATTCTGTTCTAAGTGACACTTGTTTATAAAAAATAAGATTTAAGAAGTATATGCTTATGACTCAACGTTCGTTCATTCGTTTTTAAAACATGCATTTTGGTGACAACGTGCTTATATGGATTGTGGTGGCCAACGTTATAGGGAATCATTTTATAGGGAAGTAGTACTCGCATTTTCTCATGAAAAGAAATACTTCTTTGGATTCTTGTTGTTGACCTTGGCTTACAACCAAGCTATCTCTGGGTCTCAGCTGGTGATATTCCTTTAGATTTTCATCCATACAAGCATTTCCTACGTAATGGCATTCAAAGAACAGATGTCCATGAGTTTCATTTGTATCCTCGTCACACAATACACAATATTATATATTTAGGCACCTGAATACCCCATCTTGCGAGTCTGTCCACAATGGTTAGTCATTCTTGAACAACCATCCAGAGTATAAACTGATATTTAGGTATAATTCCTTTCGTCATGATCAGTGCTTTTCATGGTACCTTGGGAAAGTTTGGATGAGAAGAGATGTAGGCCTTTTATATGCCGATTTTTTCAATAAAGATGAATGAATCAAGCACTACTATTAGATCAGGTGTCCACCAATCTCTAGCAGAGAAGATCTTCCTCACTAACCAACTAACCTATTTTGATATCGCCATAGTAGCAATATCCTTGTTCTTTATGTACGTGCTGTGAATCCATAAAATCCATAGCTTGTCTTTCTTTGATGTTATGGCCCAGAGTAGTTTGGTGAGGGCTGCCTTGTACCATAGAGCATAATTCATGATGTTGAGTCCTCCAGCTACTCTAGGTTGACAAAAGAGTTCCCCAAGTAACAGGAGTCGTATGAGCATTGTCAATGGTCCCAGGATTTTCCTACATATTCCATTGACTAGTTTGAATACCTTCTTTGGTATTAGAAATGCCACGGCCCAATAGGTCTGCATATCAAAGAGTACACTCTTAATGAGTTGCAATGTCACGACCCAAAACTAGCATGTCGTGATGGCGCCTAACGTGGTACTAGGCAAGCCGGTATTTATGAATCAACTCCAACAATTTAAATAGAAATGGATTTTAAAGCAGTTTAAATAGTCAAAACTTCTCATAAACAACATAGAATATCCAAAGCACAACGCGGATCCCAACATCGAGGTGTCACTGATTACATGAGCATCTAAATATCACAAGTCTGAGAAAAATATTGTCTATCAAAATCCAAAACTAAAGACAACAAGTGGAAGGATAGGGAAGGAGAAACGAGGTATGCGAAAACGCCGAGCAGCTACCTCGAAGTCTCCGAAGGGTCAACTGAGCAGTGAATCAATACCTACCGTGTCCGGAAACACCTGGATCTGCACACGAAGTGCAGGTGTAGTGTGAGTACAACCAACTTAGTAAGTAACAATACTAAATAATGAACTGAAAGTAGTGACGAGCTTTACAATTCTAGTTCAACTTTCAGTAATCTCAACATAAGAAAATAAGCATGCTTTCAAGTTCGATAATTTAAGTTCAATGACTTACTTCATGACAATTTTAAGTGAAACGGAGTGTAATATCTTTCAGAATTTTCAAGACAATGATACATGAAAGCTAAGTGCAACAATAAGGAAGTCGAATACATCCTCTCGGGGCAACAGTCACTCATACCTCCCATTCACTCGGTATTCGACACTCAGTACTCGCACTCAGTAGGTACCTGCGCTCACTGGGGTGTGTACAGACTCCGGAGGGGCTCCTTCAGCCCAAGCGCTATATCAAGCCAATCATGGCATAAATCAATGAAACATCTTGCGGCGTGCAGCCCGATCCCATAAATATAGTCCTAAGGCTCGTTATGGCGTGCAACCCGATCCACACATATATAATCATATGGCTCGTTGTAGCGTGCAACCCGATCCACACATATACAATCATATGGCTCGTTGTAGCGTGCAACCCGATCCACACATATACACCATAAGGCTCGTTGCGGCGTGCATCTCGATCCACATATATACATATATCACTCACAATTCGGCACTCAGAGCCCAACTCAGTTACCAGCCTCTCCAGTCTCTCGGGCTCTCAGAAATTATGAATATCAGGCCAAACAGATATGATGTAATATATCAACAAGGAACAAAAGAGACTGAGATATGATATGCGAGTAAAACGGAGATGAGTACAACAACAATTTAGCAGACAATTTAACATGTAACACGGCCTCTGAGGGCCCCTTCAGTATCAACACATGGCCTAAGCATGATTTCTAATAGGATTTGCAGTTCAATTTCTTTATCACATGAAAACTTTACAGATATCAACAGATTAATCATCTATACGATTCAATGGAATGGGCCAATTCTACGGTGCACACCCACACACCTGTCACCTAGCATGTGCATCACCTCAAAACCAATCGCATGAAACAAAATCCGGTGTTTCATACACTCATAACCAAATTTAGAATTATTACTTACCTCAATCCGAGCAAATATCTACTCCAATACACATTTGCCTCGCGAAACGGCCTTCGGATACGTCGAATCTAACCATAAATAATGTGATACAATCAACACGGGCTAAAGGAATCAATTTCACCAGAAAATATGAAGTTATTAATCAAAATCCAAAATCGGCTCAAAGTCGGCCCTCAGGCCCGCATCTCGAAATCTGACAAAAGTCAAAAAAAACAAAAAGCCCGCTCAGCAACTAGTCTAACTATACCAAATTTGTCGAAATCCGACACCAAATCATCACCCAAACCCCCAAATCAAACACTCCAAATCCCTAGCCTCAAACCCCCAATTTACACCTTAAATACACACCAACTAGGGGGAAATCAATAGGGAAACAATATTGTTGATAAAAAACGAGCACAAGGGACTTACCTCAAGAATACCCTCGAAAATCCTCTCCAAAATTGCCTTAGACCGAGCTCAAAATGTTTAAAATGGAGAAAAATCGCGAACCTTTGTATTTTTAACTCTGCCTAGCTAAACCGCTTCTACGGTTCACTTAGCCGCATCTGTGATAGATCACACTTTTGCGGACTCTAGTCCGCTTTTACGAACACGTTTCTGCAAGGATTTGTCCGCTTCTGCGAAGCTGCCTCGCCAAGCGCCCTTGCGCTTCTGCGATCAAACGCGTGCGGGACCGCTTTTGCGATCACAGTCCACAACCACGCCTGGCCATATCTGCAATGGAGAGCTCGCTTCTGCAAGCTCGCACCTATTATGAGACTTTCGCGGGTGCGATTACACCATCAGCCTCCAACTTCAGCAACTTTAAGTTCCAAACTTGATCCGTTAACCACTCGAAATCAACCTGAGGCCCTCGGTACCACAATCAAACATACCAACAAGTCCTAAAACACGTTAAGAACTTAGTCGGGCCCTCAAATCTGCTCAAACAACATCAAAAACACGAACCGCGCATAAATTCAAGCATAATGAACTTTGAACTTCTAATTGTTCTACAAACAATGTCGAGACCTATCAAATAATGTTCGATTGACCTCAAATTTTGCACACAAGTCACAAATGACACCACAGACCTACTCCAACTTCCAAAATCGGAATCAGACCCCGATATCAAAATATCTACTCCTAGTCAAACTTTGCAAAAATCTAACTTTCGCCATTTCAAGGCTAATTCAACTACGAACCTCCAAATCACTATCTCGACACACTCCTAAGTCCAACATCACCAAATGGAGCTAACTGGACGATCAAAACTCCATTCAGGAGTCGCTTACACATAGGTCAACATCTGGTCAACCTTTTCGACTTAAGCTTTCAACCATGAGACTAAGTGTCTCAATTCATTCCAAAACCTCACCGGACCCAAACCAACTACCCCGGAAAGTTACATAACATCTATA
Source organism: Nicotiana undulata (assembly GCA_005239495.1). Taxonomy (NCBI): domain Eukaryota; kingdom Viridiplantae; phylum Streptophyta; class Magnoliopsida; order Solanales; family Solanaceae; genus Nicotiana; species Nicotiana undulata. The sequence continues at coordinate 18,615 of MDKH01235830.1, forward strand.
AAGTACAAAATGAGAATTAAATGGGTAAACAGGGCTACAACTCTCGAAACAACCGATCAGGTCGTTACATGCAATTTTCCAGCACAAGAAAGGAATCTTGATGTCCAACTTCTTACCCTATCCACTATCGTGTCTACCAGTGGCATGCAATGGTGGATTGTGAGCTTTTTTAGGATACAGTTACTCATAGTTACTTAAATAGAACATCACCTAGAGTTAAGTGCAATTCAACAAGCTTTTTCTCCTTGAAGTCTAGTGGGACCCCTACTATGTATAATGAGCTTTTCTCTAGATTTTCCTTGAGGCCAGATATAATAGAAAAATATTCAAGGCTCCCATAATTAGTTTCGTAGACACCTCATCTGCCTTACAATACATCAGGAGGTTCTCAGCAAAGCATATGTGTAATATTTTTAGTTTTGCATACTTAGGGTAAATATTGAAGTTAGGTCAGTGTGAGTGTCTCTAGTGATCTATTCTAGTATTCCATTGCCATTACAAATAAGTAGGGAGACATTGGATCTCCCTGTCTTAAACCTTTCTTATATCCAAACCTGGTGGTCAGACCACTATTAATCATTAGTGTGTAGCTGACAGTTGTTACACATTCCATTATCAAGTTCACCATTTTATATGAAATGCCATACTCCAGCAGTAGAATCCTTAGGAAGCTCCCTTCCACAGAGTCATATACTTTCCTGATGTCTACCTTAAATCAGTCACCTTGGTGACACTGTTTTTTGGGTATATCATTTTATCAACTTGTGTGTCGTAACGACATTGTCAAGGATATTTCTTCCCTTTGTGAATGCAAACTGGGAAGGTCCTACCAATAGGTCAACAACTAGTTTGAGTCTAGGTGTTAATATCTTGACAATGACCTTGTATAATATTGAGCAATCGACAATAGGTTTGAATTCCTTTACGTAGGTTGGGCTATGGACTTTTAGGATCAATGTGACTCTAGTACAATTGACCTCTTTCAAGAGTTTACCAATTTTAAAGAATTGTTATATAGTCTTTGTGACATCAGTACTAATATCTAGCCAGAATTCTTTAAAGAATTCAATAGGGTAACCATCAATACCTGGTGCTTTATCACTAGGAAGGGACTAAGCAACTTGGAATATTTCCTCTGGAGTTACAGATATTAGAAGTTGTTGTTGTTGATTGAGTGTCAGACAAGGTCCATTTCCAAAAATGTTGATATCAACTCCGGGAAGTTCATATGCTGCTTCACCAAGTAGTTTCTGAAAGAATTGGGTAAATTATGTTATATATGCTTGGGATCTGACAGTTTGACATGTTGTTCAGTGAAGATACACGCTACTTTATTTCTTGCTTGCCTGGCTCTCATGTAGGCATGGAAGTACTTGGAGTTGCAGTCTCCTAGCTTAATCCAAGTGGCCCTAGATTTCTTTCTTAAAACTTGTTCCTGGACTGCATCCCATTTTTCAATTAGGACTAGAGTATTCCTTTCCTCTATAATTAGTTGCCTTTTAAAATGTTCATCATTAAGTTTGTCCTGCACCTCCTTGAGTGACTCCCTCAGTTGTTGTCTTTTCTCAATTGAGGAGTTCTCTTTGTGTAGGCCTCTTGAATGAACTTCCAGTAGCTCCAGCTTTCACCAGGTTGAGTACATAAAAAACGTTGAATATGTTGCCTCTAAGTAGACTGTACAATAGCTTTGTATTCTTGGAGTTGCATCAATGTGGAAAGAAACTATAATGGTCTTCTCACTTTCATCCTAGTCACCTTAGTTTTAACAGGATTGGTGAATGGTCCGAACATCCTGCAACATATATACGGCCTCTATCCGAATGTGGTTTTGAAACCACTCTGCATTCCCAAAAGCTCAGTCAATATGGCTATAAATTCTAGTGTCTGCATTCCTCTTATTACTCCAAACCTGCAATCTCTTTTGGTTATTTGCCTTGCACCGATGTCATCAATACATTGCTGAAAATATGCTATTTCTGTTTGATGGACTGGTGCCCCATTCATTCTATCATCCACATAGAGAATAGTGTTGAAATGGCCTATTGTAAGCCAAGGACCATTGGCTTGTACACTCCTAAGCCTATCCCATAGTGGAACTCTATCTTGACAGTGTGAAGTCCATAGACAAAGGTTATGTAGCTGGAAAACGAGGAATTTCTATCTTTAACAAAGCATCGCATCATTTGGTCTGAAATTTCCATCACATTCACATCTACATTAGCCCCTTTTAATCATGTCCAGATTCTACCATTTGTCCATAGGCATAGTTAGTGCTAAACTGCCAACCATCCCTAATCTTACTTTGTATATGTTTTTCTGTATGTTGTTTAACTTTGGTCTCAAAACAAGCTATCAGATCAACCTTATTCAACAATAAAAACAATTTGAATTCTCTTGGCTTGGAGGACTTGCTCAGTCCTCTAATGTTCCAAGCAGTAATGATCATGGTGGATTTTGTGGTATGTAACATATGCCATCTACCGCAATTTGAGCATTATCTCTTTTACGAGGAGGCACATGTTTCCTGGTGGTTGAAGTCCCTTCTTGAATTGCCAACGGGGAAAACAGGTTTCTCCTGGCTAGCTCCTCATGGTCAACTTGCTATGGTCTTTCTTAGCAGTAGATCCCTGAAGAACTACAGCCTATTTGCGTCGGTTGTTCACTTGTATTTCAACTGGTTCCTACGGTGGGGGTTCCTCTTGGGGGATATCAGCAGTTGTGGTATTTTATACATCAACAAGCTTTGGTTTCCATTCCCATTTTGTCTTATTCTTTCTCTTCCTCTTGTTCTGCCTCCTAAATTCAATTTGTTGTTCAAGTTGTTCGTAAGCACCTGTATCATGCCCAAACTGGTTGTATTCTACACAGATTTTTGGCTTCCATTAAAACTCTAATTTTTGCTCCCATATACTCTTATATGGTTTCTCAATAGACAACTCATCTGGGAAAGGTTGCGTAATACACATCTCTATCAATACCCTAGCATAAGAGATCCTCTCACAATTGGTTGTGAGTTTATCAATGCATATTGGTTTGCCGAACATACTGGCAATTCTTCCTTGGTTTTTCTCAGCCCAACACTGAATAGGTAGCCTTGGGAGATTGACCCATGTAGGGAATTATGAATCTGGAAGTCGGGATCCCACTCATTCAACACCATAGGTCTATTATTGAAGGTATATGGCTCGTTTTGTATGATTTGAGTTTTATCGTTAATTTATTCAAAACGAAATATGAAGTATACATTGTCATGGAGAAATACCTTTGAGGTTATCACTGAATTCCAAACTCCATAGACGAATTTCAACATTTCTTTGAACGGTGGATTTTCCCAATTACATACCCTATTAGCGCAGTTTTCCAGTGTTTGCACTGCTCTTCGATTTCTGTTGGTTTCAGTTTTGCCACTTTCACTCTGTTTTCAATCACTGGAGGATACAAGTTCAGTTGCATGCCATGTATTTGTGTTCTGTTACCCTTAACCACATCATCCATGGTCTGCTTTGTACTCTGAGACCCAACTGAGTAGGTTAATTTTCTCGCCGCCATCATCACTTTAGTCTTGATAGGTTGTTCTTCCTCTTTCTCCGCCGGAGCTTCCATGCATGTAGGGACATTACACATACCTGACAAACAATATAACAGTTTTATTGTAGTCAATTTCTGTGAAATACCAGTATGGGGCGTAACCATTCGTTTCCTATTTTCTAGAATAGTGGGCGATTTTGCAGGGAGGAGAAAGTTCTGATGGGTCATCGTCAACGGTGTGTGTTAGCTAACCTTGCTTAACGTGCGCATGTAGCTCTCTACATCCTCTTATATATCTACCAAACTCTATGGTAGCCTCACACACAAAATTATCTTACCATGCTTTAGATATCACAATAGTCACTTTGACCATATTTTATAAATCTTTCACCTGAAAAGTCTATTATGCCCTTGAAATTATAAATTCTCATTTGTATAATAACTTCTATATTATATACTATATAATGTACTTTTAGCTAAAAGGTGTCACAACCCTATTTACCCTCCGGAAGGTATCGTGACGGCACCTAGTCTCTACGACTAGGTAAGCCTAAATTTACGGAAGGATCTTAATTCAAAACGATAAATTAAATACATAAAAGGAAACATATAAGAGACATAACATAGCCGCTCGGCATGTACAAGTATAAATCCCAAAACCCAGAATGTCACATGATAATCACAAGCTTCTATACAGTAATAGCTCTATACAACGGGAAAGAAAAATACATAAAAATCTCTATCTAGTCCGGAATAGAAGGTGAATCGGAGGATTCTGCGGACGCGGCAGAATTACCTTATTCTCCTCGGAACAACTGCGACGACCACTAGCCACGTGGATGAGAACTCGAACCTGGATCTGCACACGAAAAACATGTGCAGGAAAGGGCATGAGTACACCACGTTCGGTACCCAGTAAGTGCCAATCCTAACCCCAGTCAAGTATTGACGAGGTCAAGTTAAGGCTCTACTGGATTTATAAATAAACAATTTAAATAGTACAGAAAAGTAATAGTTCTAAACTAAACAATCAAAGTGAATAAGCTGAAATAAGACAGTAAAAATGGAGCCCTCGGCTCAGCACAACATATCACACAATAAAATCTCTCGGGATACCATCCCTAGTTCCATTTATAAATATGAAGTACAAGGGGGATCTCCCAGAATACATCTGTAGTCCCCAATTTAAATATGCAATACAGGGGGGGATCTCCTAGAATACGTCTATAGTCCCCAATTTAAATATGCAATACATGGGGGATCTCTCAGAATACGTCAGTAGTCTAGTCCCCTATTTAAATATGAAATGCGAAGTAAATGCCAATAAACATCGATTCTAACAGTACATCAAAATACAGGTAGGAAAGCAGGGGAAATAAACTAAACATAGAGCATAGAGTTTCAGTTAAGCAATTTAATATGGAAATAATATGCATGCTTTCCTAATCTAAGATAAACAATTAAACACGTAGAAATGATGTAATAGAAGTACATGGCACTGTATAATTTTTGAAAGAAAAGTGGGATTTTTGCAGAAATGGCCTGTGTACGTACTCGTCACCTCACGTACACGACGCCCACACAACGATTATATCAAAACAACCTAAGGAAAAAATCCCCAACACAGAGTTAGGCAAGCCACTTACCTCGACTGCTCTACTCAACTCAAAACCACGTTTTTCCCACGAGTACCCGACTCTAAATGGCCCAAATCTATTCAATTCAATTGCATAATGTAATAATCACTTTAAGAAATCAATCTAGCTAATTAGTTCGAAGCTAATACGCGAAATTAGAAAAATTGCTCAAAAAGTCCCTCGTGCCCACGTCTCGGAATCAAGTGAAAGTTACCAATTTAGAACACCCACTCACTCACGAACACACTCGAACAAGAATCATCGAAAGCCGACATCGAAATCCCATTAAATTCTCGGATCGTTCGTCCTCGAACGAGTATAAATATACTTGTCCAACTGGAGTGAACTGAAATCCAAAACATGGGTCGGGTCACTGTGATACTTCTGAAGCATAGAGACGTGGAATATCGGATGAACTCCTGCTAGGTTGGGAGGCAAGGCTATCTCATAAGCAACTTCCCCAACACGCCGCAATATCTCAAAAGGACCAATAAATCTCGGACTCAGCTTACGCTTCTTCTCGAACCTCATGGCGCCCTTCATAGGTGATACCCGAAGCAAAACCCGATCACCCATCATAAGTGCCAAATCATGAACCTTCTGGTCCGCATAACTCTCCTGCCTGGACTGAGTTGTGCGAAGTCTCTCCTGAATCACCTTTACCTTGTCCAGGGCATCCTAGACCAAATCTGTACCGAACAATCGGGCCTCGCCCGGGTCAAACCATCCCACTGGAGACCGGCACCGTCTACCATACAAAGCCTCATACGGCGCCATCTGAATGCTGGACTGGTAGTTGTTATTATAAGCAAACTCGGCAAGTGGCAAGTATTGGTCCCATGAACCTCCAAAATCCATCACACATGCACATAGCATATCCTCAAGAATATGAATCGTGCGCTCAGAGTGCCTGTCCGTCTGAGGGTGAAAGGTTGTACTCAACTCTACCCTGATGCCTAGCTCCTGCTGAACGGCTCTCCAGAACAGTGAAGTGAACTGTGTACATCTGTCTGAAATGATAGATGCTAGAATACCGTGAAGTCGAACAATCTCCCTGATATAAATCTCAGCCAACCTCTCGGAGGAGTATGTAGTCAACACTGGAATGAAATGGGCTGACTTGGTCAGCCGATACACGATCACCCAAATAGCATCAAACTTTCTCAAAGTCCGAGGAAGTCGAACCACAAAGTCCATGGTGATCCGCTCCCACTTCCACTCTGGAAGATCAATCTATTGAAGCAACCCTCCTGGTCTCTGATGCTCATATTTGACTTGCTGACAGTTGAGACACTTGTCCACAAACTCTACTATATCCTTTTTCATCCTTCTCCACCAGTAGTGTTGTCTCAGGTCCTGGTACATCTTCGTGGTACCTGGATGAATTGAGTACTGTGAGCTATTTGCATACTCAAGAATCAACTCCTGAAGCCCATCCACATTGGGCACACAGATCCGACCTTGCATCCTCATCACACCATCATCTCTTATAGTCACATCCCTGGCATCACCTCGTCGAACCCTGTCCTGAAGAACCAGAAGGTGGGGATCATCATATTGGCGCTCTCTGATGCGGTCATAAAGAGAAGACTGGGCAACCACAGAAGATAATACTCGGTAAGGCTCTGAAATATTCAACCTCACAAACTGACTGGCTAAGGACTGAACATCCAAGGCTAAGGGCCTCTCAACTGCCGAAAGATATGACAAACTCCCCAAACTCTCCGCCCGACGACTCAAGGCGTCGGCCACCACATTGGCCTTCCCCGGGTGGTATAATATGGTGATTTTATAGTCCTTTAATAACTCCAACCACCTCTGCTGGCGCAAATTAAGGTCCTTCTGATTGAACAAGTACTGCAAACTCCGGTGATCCGTGAAAATCACACAGGAACACCGTATAAATAATGACGCCATATCTTCAGGGAATCACTGCCAACTCGAGATCATGAACTGGATAGTTCTTCTCATGCACATTCAACTGTCTGGATGCGTAGGCAATCACCCTACCGTTCTACAGCAAAATCGCTCCAAGGCCAATCCTCGAGGCATCACAATAGACTGTATAGGACCCTGGGCATGTAGGCAAAACCAACACTGGGGTTGTAGTCAGGGTTGTCTTGAGCTTCTAAAATCTCTCCTCACACTCCTCAGTCCACCTGAACGGAGCACCCTTCTGGGTCAGTCTGGTCATAGGTGCTGCAATGGATGAAAATCCATCCACAAAACGGCGATAGTACCCTACCAAACCAAGGAAACTGCGGATCTCAGTAGCTGATGACGTTCTAGGCCAACTCTGCACCGCCTCCACCTTCTTAGGGTCTACCTTGATCCCATCACAAGACATAACATAGCCCAAGAATGCCACCGAATCAAGCCAAAATTCACAGTTAGAAATTTTTGCATACAACTTCTTCTCCCTCAAAGTATGAAGCACAATCCTCAAATGCTACTCATGATCCGCCTGGGATCGAGAATACACAGATGTCATCAATAAACACAATGAAGAAGGAATCAATATAAGGCCGAAACACATTGTGCATCAAGTGCATAAAGGTTGTTGGGGCACTGGTCAGCCCAAATGACATGACAAGAAACTCATAGTGGCCATATATGGTCCTGAAGGCAGTCTTAGGGATATCCGACTCCCGAATCTTCAACTGATGATAGCCAGAATGCAAATCAATCTTGGAAAATACCTTGGCACCCTGCAGCTGGTCAAATAGGTCATCAATGCGAGGCAAAGGATACCTGTTCTTCACAGTAACCTTGTTCAGCTGTCGATGATCAATACACATACGCATAGAACCATCGTTTTTCTTCACAAATAGTATTGGGGCACCCCAAGGTGATACATTGGGCCTGATGAAACCCTTATCAAGCAACTCCTGTAACTGCTCCTTCAACTCCTTCAAATCAGGAGGAGCCATGCGATAGGGAGGAATGGAAATCGGCTGAGTGCCCGGCAACAAATCAATGCCGAAATCAATATCTCTGTTGGGCGGCATACCCGGAAGATCAGCTGGAAACACATCAGGAAAGTCCCTCACAACTGGAACTGACTCAATTGTAGGGGTATCAACACTAACATCTCTCACATAGGCCAAGTACGCATCACCCCCTTCTCAACCATCAGTTGAGCCTTAAGGAAAGAAATAACTCTACGAGGAGTATACTGTAAGTTACCTCTCCATTCTAATCTCGGTAAACCTGGCATAGCCAGCGTCACGGTCTTGGCGTGACAATCAAGGATATCATAATGAGGCAACAACCAATCCATGCCCAAGATAACATCGAAATCTACCAAACTGAGTAATAATAAATCAGCCCTGGTCTCAAAACCATTGATAACGATCAAACACGACCGATATACGCGGTCCACAACAAGAGAATCTCCCATGGGAGTAGAAACATAAACATGGGAGCTCAAAGAATTCCGAGATATCCCCAGATATGAAGCAAAATAAGAAGACACATATGAATACGTAGAGCCCGGGTCAAACAATATTGATGCATCCCTATGACATACAAGGGCTATACCTATGATGACTGAGTCTGAAGCAACGACCTCTGAACAGGATGGAAGGGCATAATACCTGGCCTGGCCTCCTCTTCTAGGGCGACCTCGACCTCCCCGGCCTCGACCTCGAGCGATCTAAGAAGGTGGGGCAGCAGCTGGGGCTGGAAGAATAGATGGAAGACCTGGTGGAGCACTTGGGGCCTGATAAGTCTGAGATGATGCACCCCTCTTAGCTCTTGGGCAATCTCTAAACATGTGGCGAGGGTCACCACACTCAAAACAACCCCTCGGAGGATGTGGCAGCTGATGCTAACTCTGAACTAGCCCGCTAGATTGGCCGGTAATAGCACCTCGAGCAGGAGGCACACTAGATACCGGTGGTGCATATTAGGGCTCCTGAGGTCTAGGAGGAGCTGGAATATCACTGGTTGGTGGAAGAGGTGAATGAACCTGGCTGGCCCTGGTCAAATCCGCATCTGCGAGACCCCTTTCCGCACCTGCGTGTCCGCACCTGCGGCTCCCCTTCCACAGGTGCGAAACACCAGAACCAGCAGACTTCAGTTGTTGTTTAAGTCCAACAATCTCCCTGTTGAGCATATGAAACACCCCTGAGGCCCCCAGGACCTCAACCAAACTTACCAACCAATCCTAATACCTCATACGAACTTAATCGGGCCTTCAAATCACATCACATAACACCAAAATCATGGATTCAATCCTAAGAACTTTGAAATTTTCCAAAATCTACAACCGATGTCGAAACACGTCAAAACTAATCCGAATGACCTCAAATTTTACACATGGGTCGTAAATGAGACTACAGACCTAGAGCCCCTCTCAGAATTCCATTCCGAGCCTGATATCAAAATTTCACCTATCGGCCTAAGTCGCCAAAATTCTAACTTTCGCCAATTCAAGCCTAAATCTACTACAGACCTCGAAAACACATTCTGGACACGCTCCTAACCCCGAGATCACCCAATAGAGCTAATGGAGTCGACAGAATTCCATTCCGGACCCGTTTTCACACAATTCCAACTACGGCTCGATTTCTAACTCATATATAGGGGCCATGTGTCCCAAAACTCTCCGGAATCCAAACCTAACCAATCCGCAAAGTCCCAAAATAGATACAAACGTGGGGAAGGCAGTTATTAGGGGATCGAGGCGCTAAATCTCAAGATGACCGACCGGGTCGTTACAAAAGGAAGGACAGGTGGAACACTAGATGGGAATTATCACCGAACGCAGCTATTCTACTTGTCATCGGAATGAATAATGATCATAAAGGAGTATTACTTGCTCTGCGCCTGGTAATATTTAATATAGAATATTTTGCAACATTAAGGATGATGGCCCGTTACAAGAAATTTGGCATTTATTTCCAACATAAAATCTACATCAATGGCCCTCATAATTGACATTAAAGAAGGGCAAGATCCTAGGTCTTCTTTCCTTATACATAGATATAAATAGAGATCTCAGTTATCATTGTAAAGGACACGAATTTTTGGCTAACTTACACTACATTCTATACAACATTTTTAGTACAATTCTACTTTCTAGCTTTTGATCTTATCATTGTTGTGCCTAGAAACCCTGCTCCTTGATTCATCATCTCTGCCATTCTATTTACATTCCAAGGCTAAGTATTTTATATTTCATCAGTTATTTTATTACTTTCTGGATCAAATTAATTCACTTGTCTAGAAACCACGAACAAATTCAACTGTACCATTTTTGGGTAAACAGTTTGACGCCCACTGTGGGGACAAGACAGTCGTGCAGTTATATTGATCCTTGCCTTTTTTGCTAACGTGTTTGATTATATTGTCTTAGCAAAAATCATAAAAGAAATGGCAGATAACACAGTTAACGGTGCACGCAACCCTGCAGCCTCATTTCGAGGATACAATCAGTGACAATCGCAATGAGGAGAATGACACTACACCACTGGCGTTACCCTCAACAAACCCAGGAGAAGACTCCTAGTGATGGTGATGAAGAGCATGTAGCAGACGCAGTAAGGGTCTTGCAAGAGCAACATGCAATCATTCTAGGCCATCTCACGCGGCAAGATCAGGTTATGACGGAATTAAAGTCGGCATTATCAGGTGCTTCAAATAATGCGAACAAGCAAGATCCAATTCCTCCTGAGGTTCCCGCAAACAAAATGGCGCAGGGAGTCGACAACAACACTACCAGAAGCCAAGTTGGCTCCGACAGGGCCGGGGGAGTAGATCAAGCCTCAACAACGATAATGATTTTCTCAAGGAAGAACTTTTATGGTTCATGAAGAAAGTAAACGCCTGCATGGACCAAATCCCGGACGCACCACCAGTATTGAAAGACCCAAATTCGAAGAAGTATATCCAATTACCGTACAAACCAAGTACGACCCCGAAATTGATCTGAAACAGTTCAAAATGCCCCATGTGCCGAAGTATGACGGAACTTCAGATCCAGAGGAGAATATTACCACTTACACAACACTAGTGAAAGGGAATTATTTATCTCCTCGCGAAATTGAGTGTGTTGCTGAATAAATTTGGTCAGACTCTCATAGAGGGATCTTTAACGTGGTATTCATTATTATCCAATCATTTCATAAATTCATTCGAGATGCTTGCGGATTCATTCATCAAGGCTCATGTCGGTTCCACAAAGGTACAGGCCCAAAAGGCCGACATATTCAGGATCGCACAAGGAGAATTCGAGTTACTGCGGCAGTTTGTCACCCGGTTCCAGAAGGAATGAATGTTGCTACCGGCTGTCCCGGATGAATGGGCAGCTGAAGCGTTCACCAAAGGTTTAAATCTGAGAAGTTCGGATGTCTCCCGTAAATTGAAGGAAAGTTTGCTCGAGTTTCAAGTGACGACTTGGGCGGATCTCTACAACCGGTACGAGTGGAAAATAAGGATCGAAGATGATCAGGTTGGCTTTCCATCGTCAACCAAAAGACGGGAGAAGAACAGAGAAAAAATGAAAGATGATATTGACATAGATAAACGGAGTTCTAAGGGCCGATTTTTGCCCTACGAGCGGACAGAAAATTGTGGCGGGAGTTTCCCGTCAGTGGATAGGTTCACTGCTGATAGAAGGACCAATCGTGGCCGAAATAACAAATCGCTGCAGGAAAGGGAAATCTCGGGGTCGCGAGATTCTTCTTACCCAAAATTATCAGAATACAACTCCAACGTTAGTGTCGTAGAGTTGGTATCGGCCATGAGGAATATTAAAGAGGAACGATTCCTAAGACCTATGGAATCTAATCCCAACTAGAGGGATCCCAGTTTATGGTGTGAATATCACATAACTAATGGCCACTAGATTGGGGACTGCAAACACCTCAAGGAAGAAGTGTCTATGTTGTTAAAGAATAGACACCTCAGAGAATTTTGTAGCTACTAGGCCAAAAACAATTATGGTCGGAATAGGTGGTCTCCCCAAGTCACACCTCAAATTGGGGTTGTGAAGCAGTCGATAGAAATAATAATACCAAACTAGGAGTCAGGATTGAATCCATATGGAGCATAGATGGGATAAGTGGTATGTATTTGGACTAAGCGCGTAAAGTGTCTAAGTTGCACTTCCACAAACTTTGTTTTGATTCCACTTCTAAAATTATACTAAGGGTTGCAATTGTAAAATATGAAACTAGAGAATAATGTTTTTGTTGTTTTTTAAATATGTAAAAGGTCTAGGAATGTGACTTCCACCTAGGTGTTTTCCTAACGGGTTATAAGCTTTATAGCGAGTTTCGTGGGTCGGGGTGTATTATAGCAATCAACAAACTATTACCCACCCAATACCTCTCCGTAAGAAAGTGGTTTTGCCCAATTTGGCTTTCTCAAGTCCAAGTGGGTATTGTATAAAACAGTTGATAAATTGCTCAAGTCGGGTTTACTATATATAGATTCAACCCTTTCATTGGTACTATCAATCTCTTGGATTAATTCTTGTTAGCCAAGTTTTCCTAGACTAAGTCTCTCTTTCTCAAGTAGAGACCAAGTCAAATAGGCTTGAACCAATGTTTGCAACCATTAATTCTACAATTATAGCAAGAACTAGGCTAAATAATATACACCCAACCATAAAAAAGCCCTAAATCAAACACCCATTAGGTTCCCACACTAGGGTTGATTCACAACCCTAGCTAGAAATTTAGTTACTCATAGTGGGTAATGAAGAAAATAAAGAAGAAAAGATGATAAAATTTGGAAGATAAATAGATGAAAATCCAATGTAAAATAAACAATATATACTAAAGTTTCCTCAAAGTGTAAAGAAAAACGGCTACAGAACTTCTGATATTCAAAACATAACCTAATTTCGTCAAAAAAAGACTATTTATACACAGCTGAAATTTCGGATAAATTTGCCCTTTCGGAGGTTCTACGGCCGCACAATTCTGTGTGCGGTCCGCACTTTGCTGCAGCTTTTGACAGGAGTTGGTTCTGCAGCTGCAAAATTCTGCATTGCGGCCGCATCTCTTGAGTTCTGCGGACTGCACAATTCTGGGTGCGGCCGCACATTTGATTTCTGTGGTCGCACAATTGTAGTGTGGTCCACAGTTCTTGTTGGGATTGGATGTGGAACTATCTGAATCTTGACTTCTGCGGCCGCACAATTATTGTGTGGTCCGCACTTTACATTGCAGCACTGTTGATTTTTCTTTATGTTTTGAGCTGCCGACAGAATTCTGTTGTCCGCACTTGAGCCTTTTTGCTTGATTTTTGTCCTTGTTCAAAAGCACACCTTCTTGAGTTGAATGTCATCATAATGGCTCATTTTCCAATACTCCTGCAAGTAAGCATATTTCATCAGCTTTCGGTAATACCTTTAAACATTTTTGAACTAAAACGAAAGTCGAAGGGCGCAAATAAGTAGTCAAAATCCCTACTTATCAACTCCCCCAAACTTAAGCTTTTTCTTGTCCTCAAAAAAATAAGGTAATTCCCACCTCCACAAGAAAAGAGCTATTCCAGCTAAATCAAACACACATCAATTGGGACCAACAATTACCCACACACTCATGAATTATCAACAAAGCAATGTTTTGACGTTTTAAGCACAAATAGCTCTAATGTGGCAGTTGAGCATTAAGAGTTGACTTTACTCATCAAGGAAGTTCGCTCTTTCATGTTGGTCACTGTGGATCCCAAACTCCTCCTCCTCTACTCTCCGTTAGCTTATCTCACTTAAGAATGTCGCACTCAATTCAAGGGATTATGAAAAGTTCGTTTATCTCTCTCAAAAGAATGTCACAAGTACGGCTCTAAGTATTATATGCTTGCCCCTCATGTAAATCACCACTAATGTAAGCTCGCTCGGCCTGAAATCACGTAGGGATTTTTCGGACTATAATGAAGGCTTTTGGACTAAGGTAGGAAATGTTAGAATAGAACATGTTCATCTTTCCTTAAGCACTTTATTTTCTCTTTTCGACTCATGTTTTGCCAACTCTTTGAGTCATTTTCTTTTTTCCTTGGGGGAACTAGAGAGATTTGACATCACTCTTTCTTGGTCCTGATATTCATTTTCTCCTTCCTTGTTTCTTCCATGCCTTTCACTTTTGCTTATCTTTGAATCCCTTCAACTCTTCAATTTATTCTCTTTCTTTTTGTATTTTTCTTTTGTTCTTTCTTTCTTTTTCTTTGTCTTTCCTTTTCTTCATGTCTTTTCTCTTTTTGTACCTTGTACCACTTTCAAACTTCTCGTCTCTCCCCCAAACTTATGTTTTCGCCAATTGTTTCTCATGAGTGTTAAGGAAAGCTCGGGTGCCAAGATAGGGTCACTAAAAAATGAGCAAAGGCTTGTACGGTCATTAAATGAGAAAGGCTTTAGGCTCAAAAGGGTTTACTAGAGATAACATCATTGGTGGGCCATGGAAAATTTCAAAACGGGTCAAGTAGAGCCTATAATCAGTTCTCATGCCCAACAAAACTTAGAATTTCGCCTAGAAACACATTTGAGGCAAGATTTAGACCATTCACACGGGTACTTGGATTTGCAACAAAACATCTCACCTCTCACGCAGCTGGATTGTTAAAGAGGATAGAGTCGAGGGCCCACAACTACCGTATTCAAGATTGAAAATCACAAATGGTTCAACTAAACCACTCGATGATTGCCTAAGTCAACACAAGAGTCACAATGTCACTAACTAGAGCCATTTCTTTCCAAGAACTTGTTTTTAATCATAAACGTGTAGTTAAGTGTGTTGGTACCAAGGGAAGCATGATTGACTCTCTTATTCATTATTACTATTGTTTGTACCTAAACATCAAAAATGGACTCAATCCCTTGAGAAGGTTGTCATGCCATCCATCGTTGGGAAGAATCACCTAGTTCACACAAAAACCACCTTTGGAAAGAACCGTGGCGTTAAGAAAACGAAAGGCTTATTGATCACTTAAACATAAAAAGAAGCTATTAAAGTAAATAAGAAGCTACTACTAAGAAAACAAAATAAAGAAGCTATGAAATAAACTACCGAAAGCAAAAATGAATATACAAACCTAGAACGGAAAAGAGAATATATACATCAATAGAGGGAGAAAAATATATACATAGTGAAAATGAAAATAAAAATAAAAAGAGAATTTTATAGTTATTTCATGCCAATGTCAAATGTCATATCAATCAAAATAGACTACCCCTTGAATAAGAATAAGCATTGTCCGCAATGCTTAACAAAAATCAAAATAAGGAAGGAAAAGAGTAGAGAGAACTCCCTATGTGGTCTCAGTGTGCATAGCAGCATCACCACCCTCAGGCTCCTCCAACTAGATCTCATCATCGTCTGCTCGGGGAGTAGCGGGGTTAGTGAATATCTGTAGCACCTCCTCAGCAGTGTGGGCAGCAAGGTCTGGCTCGTTAGACTGGATACCTGGTGCCACTGGTGCTGATGGTGTTGTTGGGTCTGCTGGTACTGATGGATATGTCTCCATCAATAAGTCAAATGGAAGATCGCCAGCTGATGCTATCTTGGTCACCTCTCTTCTCAACTTGTCCACTAATTTTCTCGAAGCCTGGGATTTCCTCATCTTCTTCACCTGTTTACCTAGCTCCTCAATAGCTCCCCCATCTGCCACCAAGGTATCCATGACGGTCTTCTGATTATCCAAGATCTTCTTTTATGTTTCCTCCACTAGCGGAGGAACCTGGGGTATTGGGGTAGAAGACTGTGCTGCAACAGCACTAGATAGGTCAGACAACTTTGCACTAGTTGTCTAAATCCAGTTGTTGAGACTCGCTAGTGACTGGGAGACTCGTAGCATAGTGAGTGGATAAGTGGAGGAGGAAGGCACTTATACTGATGTTGATGGATCTGAAGATGGAGGTGGTAGCATGGCAGTTGTCTCGGTGGAAGGCCCGGAAGCTGTAGAAGGCATAGCAGCTGAATCTGCAACTACCACCGATGGCTCATCAGACTGGCCTACGGTAGTAGTCGACTTACCCTTATTCTTAGGGTTCCTTGGGTCCTTGAGAGAGTATTAGGAGAAAGTCTTCATATCCCAAACCTTTGGATCAAAACTCCTCGGCTCCACCCCTGCATCCGTGAGATACTTTGTTATAGTGTTGGGATACGGGTAGGAGCTCTCACCCTGTCTGCGACCACCGACATGTTGGTCGACATGATGGCAAGACATTGATTGGGTACTCATCCATGATAGATTCCACTAAGAGTCTAAGACTGCCCGGGGGACTGAAAGATTGTTCTCATTTTGGCTCGGGACTATGCGGCTGCACACAAATGTTTTCCACCCTTTTGCCTCAAAGTTTAGGGTAGCTCGTGTAATGGGAATCCCCTCTGTGATCCATGGTGGTGGTGGTCCTGGGGCTATTAAAATCTATGTTAACCAAGGGCGAGCCACATCACCCACTGAAAACTTCTCCAAATATGCACCGGCTCTACCTCCTCAAACCCTAAGTAAGTGTTCAGGGTGCTCTGATCAAATCTGATCTTCAGGTTCCTCACCTTGGTCACCTTAGTCCCTTTTTTTATATGTTCCACATTGGAATAAAACTCCCGTACTAAATGCTCCTTCGCATCCATAACACTCTGAGTGAACCATGTCCACCATTTTTCTCTCCCTAAACTGCTTAGCCACATTCAGATTGAATCTATACAAAACCTTCAAAAAGAAACTATTGCTTAAGTGTGATCGATCTCTAAGGACACCACTCTTGGAAACTGGTAAAGGCTGTCAGGCTCACGAATCTGTCTTCCCCGACCTCCTTCTTTTTTGACCTCTCTAGGCCGGGAAATCTAGTATTACCCCCTCTACCATCATCTGGAATATCATCATCACCATCAATTGCGACTGGTGCGTCGGGGGTGTGAGTAGATAAGGGCTCTAAACCCTAGATGCCATCTTTCGAACCCTCAGAAGAGCTTGATGAGGTGGAAGGTTCATTGCGGAGCTGGTACCTCCCCGGGAATTGTTGTGGCTGAGATTAGGCTTCGTGTTGTGCCTCCACATAGTGTCACTCATATGCCTCCCTAGACGGGATATAAGAACTTGATTTAGATGGCTTTGTGGCCCTACCACTCTCTGTGGTTGGCTTCTTTGCTATCCCTTTTTGGACTGATAAAGTTTGGGTGCCCCTGTCTTGGCCTCGGAGGGTTCACCCCTCCCTTTGGAAGTATCACCGCATCCTCTTGATCTAACCATTGTCTCCAATACATAGCAATATGAGTTAGTTAAAGTTCAAAAACAGACTATAGAATAGTTGTAGACAAAATAGTGTGCAGAGGGGGAAGTGCGGCCGCAGAATGTCTTGTGCGGACCGCACAATTTTGGAAGTGCGGTTGCATAATTGAAGTGTGGTCTGCACAATTCTGAGTGCGGCTGCACAACTCAATTTCCCAAAAATCCAATTCTCTGATGTTTTGATATGCGGCATGTCACGCCCCCTTTTTCCTCTCCTTTCGGATTAGTTAGGTTTTTTGACATTATTGGGACAACTTTTTTCCTTTGGGGAAAAGGGATATAAGGAGTTTGAAGAGTCGCCACCTAACGAATTAAGGTGCGTTAGGGCACCCACTACGGGTCATTTATAACACTAATTGTACAATCAGAGATTGGGTAAGGGCTTGAAGTTACTTCAAAATGAAGGTGTTAGGAACCCCTCGAAGTCCACAACTGTGGGTCCCGGACGAACTTACTTTGTGAATTAATCAAAGTATAAGCACACATATGTAAACAAGTAAAGGTTTTAATAGATTAACAGTCTAAGCACACATATGTAAATGGGTGAAAGGGGTCCTAAGTTATTTATCCTATAGGATCATATCCATGCAATGCCCGGTAATCACTCCTCAACGAGGGGCTACACGTTGCATTAGCGCACATGTCATTATATCCTTTCCTACCCATTATCCCACCCCTTAGTGGTTATTAAGCGAGTTTTTATTTAACGAACTCTAAGCGTGTTGTTACCCGTCCCTTCCTTGTGGTCCTAGAGGAATTTAGGACCTCTAAATCTGGGCAATTCTAGACAACCCCTAAGGTATTTAAAAGGGAAAAATCTAGGCGACAGTCAAATAACAAGTAGGACCAACAAGTAGAAAAGAAAGAAGCAGTTAGAAGGCTCATGTTTACCTCCACATGTATATAGCAAATAAACAGCATGTCTCAAACACAAATGCAGACTGTTTTAGTAAAAGAACCCTAGGACAAGATGTCTAGGTGAATATTAACATACAGAATATGCAACACTATTTCACAAACTCAATGGCAGAGTCCTAATCAGTTTGCCTACTGATTTTAAATCTTGTGAAACTTAAGCAACTTAACACAATCAAAATGCAGTTTCCAGTTTATATAGAGATTAATTACCTAAGGCTTGCCTAGGCGTGTGACTGTATACAATCGTAATTGCAAGAATTGTTAAATAGTTCAGAAGTTGTTTAACCTACAAACATGTTGTTCTAGGTGACACGGACCTTTAAAAAGGGTGATTGGTACCAGTTGTACTCAGAAAACATACACCCATATGTGAGACTGTTTTTATGTCTTTTCAGGGTCAGTGACTTACTTTGATTAAACTAGGCGTGTTAAAACGAATGCAAACAAAATTCCTAGAACACGGTATCTAAATGAATACATGAATGACAGTTTTTGTTATAGTTATTTATTAATCTAATAGCATAGTTTCTAAGTGAAAGTACTTATGCAAAATTAAAGCATGGATTAATGATATGTGATATACTAAAGCAATAACGTGAAGTTCTAAGAACAGGATATCTAATGCATGTTTAGCATGATTTGGATGCAAATGAGCACATTAGTCCTAAGACATGGATTCTAATGCAAATTCACATAATATAAAGCCTATATCATGCTTTCTACCCAGTGTTATCAACAAGATCATACAGCTACCCTCCCACTTTCACTAGCCACCCCAATATTTGTTTACAAATAATTATTACAGACCAATGATCGAATAAATTACATAAACGAAAAGTAAATTAACTATAGGGAGCCTGAAGTAGGCCTAAAGCAAAACCTGGTAAGGCCAGACCTTCAATGATCTCAAATGCCAAGGGTTTCATAGCCAATTTCATGTTCAGGTGTATCAGAGTTCCCTAAGGACCTCAAGGATCTCGGGCAGTGCTCACACCTAGACTTTTCATGACAAGGGTTGAATAAGTGCAGTGTGGAATGGCCAGCCCCAGTGTGCCAGAGTTTAGAGGGATATCAAAGGATCCCAAGGCAGTACACACACTAGAGGGGCAGAACCTAAGGACTTAGGAGTAAAGTGAGAGTGCTTGACATAATTTTGGAAAAAAGGTTTTGACAGAAAAACAGTACTAAAATGATTCAATAAGTAAAGTAATTTTTTGAAAATAAGGACTGATCAGTAGTAAAACAGTGTGAAAAACAATGTAAGCATTTTGAAAAAATCAGCAAGCAGCCTGATTGGCTACAAAACAAACAGGTCCAACATCCTTAACAATAGAATTCACACAGGGGTAGTGGGAATTGGGGACATACAGAACACCTATAGTGAAGCATATAGCAATAAGAGCACAGAAACTTTTTCAGGAGTTTTATAAGATTAAGGAGTTAGTCATACAACTGGTAGTAGATCCATATAGCAGGGATCACAGAACAACCAAGTGAAAACATATTGCACTAGACAAAATAAGCACAGAAAGAGAGTTACCTAGAGATATTAGACAACTTAGCAAAGCAGATTAAACCAGAACCTAAGTAAAAATATTAGGCAAACAATCAAACCTACTGACATACATAGAACAAATCAGGTTGAGACATGCTAGCTAAAGCAACAGGTCCTTAGACATGCTAATCACAAGTTAAACAACAAGAATGGAAATCAATGAACTAAAGCAGTAACATAACACATAGAGTTTTGGTCTCGAAATTGAATTAGGACATACCAGTTAAGGAGAGAAAGCACAGAGTATAGAGCAGAAGTTGTATGATAACTAGACGTGGCTTACACCCGGCTATTTCAGTGCAAATTGCAAGTAACAGAGAAGAACAAAGAGCTTTTTAAGTGTAGGAGAAAGTTTTGAACTAGTGTTCGTGTGTGTAGTGAGGATAGAGGAGAGTATATATAGCAGTTGAGAGATAGACAAAATAAGGTAAAAGAATCAATTATGTAGCAATCAGGGAAATCCCAAATTCAATCATACATAAAATCAGCAAAATTTCCTCTAATAAATGGGTAATCAGTTAACGGTAAAGAGCAAGGCATATATTTAAGGAAAGAAATCGAGTAAACTTATGTACGGGGTAGGTAATTAGGGGTAATTAAACAAGAGCTTTAATTAAGGAAACAAATAATAAGAATTAGCAAATATCACGGTTAGTCCGAAATAAGGCAAGAAATAATTAAAAGTTATGAAAATAGGGAAATAACCAGAAATCAGCATATAGGTATTACCATAGCAAATCCGTGAATCAAGGACTTAAAATAATACTAATTTTAAGGAAAATAATATTGGTTTTCCATGAATAACAGATAAGCTAAGTATAAACACATAGAATCAATCAGGAGCTGAATTAGGAACCCTAATAGGAGCACATTAGGGTAAAGTCACAAGACATTCAAATTAAACGAAGGAGAGAACATGTAAATCAAAACACAGAACATAGTCATGCATCGAATAACACAGACAAGCTCAAAATCCAAACAAAATGTCAAAAATTTGGGGTTTTAGCATAAACTAGTTAGGGTTAAGGAAAACTTAACAAAATCGGTCGAAATCACATAAGAACAGGAGATTAAACACTTAAAACCAGAAAATATTTTTGAAGAAAGATTTTCAAGAAACCCTAGTTTAGGAAAAATGAAAAACCATTTGAAAATCAGAAGCTTTTCATAAGAAAACACATGAAATAGGTTTAACTCATCTCACATCTGTACAGATCTGAGAAAGCCAAAGGACGAAATTATGGGTTTTGAAAAAAATAACATAGAGACGAAGACATAGGCTTAGAAATCCATAGGTTTAGGCAAAAATAAGAATATCTTATTAGGTATCGAACCAGAACGGCCTGAAACATGCAAGAAAAAGCCAAAGTCATAAGTGGACTGACCCATGTCCCTTGAGGACCTTAGAGACAGCAAAACCCGGCGTAAGAGAGACCCTTGGAGGTCTGAGGGTGGTGAGAAACCACCAAGGTCGACGACAGATGAGTGACGGAGAGGGAGAGTTAGAGTTAGGTTTTGAGAGCATTTGGATGGGAGGGAGATGAGTGACGGCAGATGAGAGGAGTAAATGAGGGGTTTGGAAGGGGGTAGTTTAGGTTAATTAAGGAATGGGATAATCTGGGCCGTTGATAAAAAATGATCAACGGCCAGGATTCAAGAGGACCTAGGTCGGGTAGGTGAATGGTTTGGGCCTGGGTTATATTGGGCTGGTTTATAAGGTATTTGGGCTGACTTAATTAGGCTGAAATTGAAATAAAAAATGGCTATTTGTTAAATACCCCAAATAAATTAGTTAAAAATAATTTGTAAAATAATCACTAATTACAAAAATGAATTTCATGCGTAGAAATATTTTTAAAATGGTTATTTAGTATTTAAAAATACAAAAGACTAATTTATGGTAAAAATAACACGAAGATTATATGCATGGGCTATGATTGCAAAGTTATTGCAATTGTAGCCAAAAGGTGCCAAATTGGCTATTTATAGAATAATCTTGACTTAATAAGACCATAAATAATAATATTAAATCAGGAAATGTTTTGAAGTCACTTTTGATGAAATTTTATAATTATTTATTAGAAATAAAATACTGGGCAAATTAATAAAAATGTAGAAAAATTGTGGAAAAGATGTCAATTAATGCTAGTGCATGATTTTGAAGGTATATATGCAATTTAAAATTATTTTTGGAAAAATTGGATATCAACACAGCCGCACACATTTTTCTGCGGCCGTAGTTTAATTTCTGCGAACCGCACAATTTTGAGTGCGGTTCGCACAATCATAGCACTATATTTGCCCTGGCCCAAGGATCTACCGGTCGTACAATTTATTGTGCGGTCGCACAATTCAAAATCAAATAACACTGAACATATTTTTTTTTTTAATTTTAGCACAATTTGGACATGGAACTTGCAATATATACATGATACACAATTTACCCAACCCCAATGAGCGCATATGAAGTTACCCACAGAAATTTAAGCACATATGATGATTAATCTGACATTTAAGCCTAAACATAACTAAACTATTTAAGAACAAAAATTAAGAAATTTGAAAAATCTGACACATGAATTGAACATACCAATAATGAAGTGATGCATCGGAGAATCAAAGATGATGAAGTGAGTGTGATGCTTGAATCCATTTTAGTACATTGTGCTAGCTTTGGTGTCAAGTGTTTTCAGTGTGTAAAGTTTTGAACAGTATGAGGGGACCACTATTTATAGGTTAAGGGCAAAGTTTAAAGCTGAGTGCGGTCGTACAATTTTGTGTGCGGCCCGCACTCATTACCTGGTACCAGTTGCTTCCCTGACGATCTGCGGTCCGCATAATTTTGAGTGGGGCGCAGATTTTTGTGCGGACTGCACAATTCCTTGTGCGGATGCATATCGGCCATATCTCTGCAATTCAAACTTCAGAGAGTTTGCACTTTTGTGATATCTAGTTGTGTGGCCGCACAACGAATTGTGCGGTCACGGACTCCTTTCTGCTATAGCCTCCAAATTTGTGCAGTCCGCACAATAAATGTGCGGTCTGCACTTTTTCCACACTTAGCCATTTTTTCGAGCATAGTTCGTGCAAAGCACACTCATTCCTGCAACATACTTCAAAACCAGTTAGCATAAAATAAAACCTATCTAGAAAAAAGATGAAAAACAAAAACAAAAAGAAACATAGTTTGCCTCCCAAGAAGCACCTAATTTAACGTCGCGACATAACGCAGATTACCAACAATCACTTGAAATGAATTAATGACACAACGTGGCCATCATCAACTTTTCCCAAATAATGCTTCACCCGGTGACCATTGACTTTGAGCACTTCATCATCTTTATTCTTCAAGTCTAATACACCAAAGGGCGTCACATTCACAACCCTAAATGGCAAAGGGCGTCACATTCACAACCCCAAATGGGCCACTCCATTTATACTTCAACTTGGTCGGAAACATCTGTAACCAAGAATTGAACAATAACACAATATCACCTTCTTTGAAATCCTTGTTCCGAATGTACTTGTCATGGAGGTAGTTCATCTTTTCCTTGTTTAAGGAAGAACTTGTATATGCATGGTACCGGAATTCATCTAGTTCATTCAATTGAGCCACCCTTAAGTTGGCAGTGACATCCCACTCAAGATTTAGCTTCTTCAATGCTCACATGGCTTTGTGCTCAAGTTCCACCGGAAGGTAACAAACTTTCCCGAATACCAACTGGTATGGAGACATCCCAATCAGTGTTTTGTAAGCCGTCCTATTAGCCCATAGAGTAGCATCAAGTTTCTTCGACCAATCTGTCCGGTTGGCATTCACTGTCTTTGACAAAATACTCTTGATCTCCCGGTTGGAGACTTCCACTTGTCGGCTTGCTCGAGGGTTATAAGGGGTCGTGACTTTGTGAGTGACACCATACTTAGTGAGTAATGTATCAAAAGCTTTGTTGCAAAAGTGCGATCCCCCATCACTTATAATGGCCCTTGGAGTACCAAATCTTGTAAAGATGTTCTTTTCCAAAAATGCCACCACACTTCGAGCTTCGTTGTTGGGTAGAGGAAGGGCCTCAACCCATTTTGACACATAGTCCACAGCTACCAAAATGTAGGTGTTCCCACAAGAGCTTACAAAAGGTATCATGAAATCAATGCCCCACACATCAAAAATGACAATTTCCAAGATGGTGTGAGGAGCATCTCATTTTTCTTAGAAATCCTACCGGCCCTTTGACATTCATCGCAACACTTGACAAGATCACTTGCATCTTTGTAGAGAGTAGTCCAATAGAATCCACAACTTAACACTTTTTCCGTCGTTCTCGCTCCACCATAATTACCACCATATGGTGAAGAGTGGCAAGCTCCAAGAATTTCCACTTGTTCCTCCTCCAACACACATCTTCGGATTACACCATCGGTACAAATCCGAAAGAGGTACGGTTCATCCCAATAGTAGTCAAGGCAATCCCGTTTGAGATTCTTCCTTTGGTTTGATGAGAACTCAATCGGTACAATACCACTCACAAGATAATTTTCTAAGTCAGCAAACCATGGCATCTCGGTCATTGAAATGGCTAGAAGTTGCTCGTCGGGGAAGGAGTCATTGATCTCAAGGCCGTCATGTGGCCTCCCATCCTCCTCCAAGCGAGACAAGTGGTCTGCCACTTGGTTTTCACTGCCTTTGCGGTCTTGGATTTCTAGATCAAACTCTTGCAATAAAAGCACTCATGTCATTAACCTCGCCTTTAAATCTTTCTTGCTCATTAAGTACCGAAGCACTGCATGATCCGTGTGGACAATAACCTTTGTACCCATCAAGTAAGGGCGGAACTTCTCCATAGCAAAAACAAAAGCAAGGAGTTCTTTTTAGGTCACCGTGTAATTGACTTGGATATTGTTCATGGTCTTACTATCATAGATCGGATGGAAGATTTTGTTGATTTGCCCTAAAACTGCTCCAACCGCCACATCACTTGCGTCACACATGAGCTCAAAAGGCAAGCTCCAATCCGGTGTGGTGATAATAGGAGTAGTTGTCAATTTAAACTTGAGAAATTCAAATGCCTTCATGAAATCCTCGTTGAAATGGAATTTGGCATCCTTTTCCAAAAGCTTACAAAAGGGGTTGACCACTTCGGAAAAATCCTTGATGAAACGGTGATATAATTCTGCATGACCCAAGAAACTCCTCACTCATTTCACGGATGTTGGAGGTGGAAGTTTAGAAATTACATCTATCTTTGCCTTGTCAACCTCAATACCATTCTTTGAAATTTTTTGTCCAAGGACAATGCCTTCCTCAACCATGAAATGACATTTCTCCCAATTGAGCACCAAGTTCGTCTCTTCACATCTTGTCAAGACCTTATCCTAATTTTTCAATAAATCATCAAAAGAATTCATGACCACTAAAAAGTCATCCATGAAGACCTCAAGGAAATCCTCCACCATGTCGGTGAAGATAGCCATCATACACCGTTGAAAATTCACCAGTGCATTGCATAACCCAAATGGAATCCGCGAGAATGCGAATGTACCATAGGGACATGTGAAAGTAGTCTTCTATTAATCCTCAGGGGCAATAAGAATTTGATTCTAGCCGGAGTATCCATCAAGGAAACAATAGAAAGCACATCTGGACAACCTATCAAGCATTTGATCAAGGAAAGGAAGTGGGAAATGATCCTTCCTTGTGACTTTATTGAGCTTGCGATATTCCATACACACTCTCCACCCGGTCAACGTTCTTGTAGGAATTAACTTGTTCTTGTCATTGGTGACCACCGTCATGCCCCCTTTCTTTGGGACACATTGCACCGAGAAGTCCACGAACTACCGAAAATACGGTAAACAACCCCGGCATCCAACCACTTTATGATCTATTTCTTGACCACATCTTGCATTGCTTCATTTAGTCTCCTTTGATGTTCAACAGAGGGTTTGGTATCCTCCACAAAAATAATCGTGTGCATGCAAAAGACGGGGCTTATACCTTGAATATCTGCCAATGTCCATCTGATAGCTTTCTTACTCCTTTTGTAGCACCGCCAATGTGGAGTCTACATGCACGTTAGTCAAACAAGAGGAAAGAATAACCGGTAAAGTAGAACAAGGGCCAAGAAATTCATACCTGAGATGTGGAGGCAATGACTTTAACTCCAAAGTGGGAGGCTCCTCGATTGAGGGCTCTGTTGGAGGAGTCTTCTGACTTTCGATATCAAAGGACAATTTGCGGGGTTCATAAGTGTACGACCCCATTCCTTGCAATGCATTCACAAATTCCACATAGCCATCCTTCTCATCATTTTCAAGGTTGAGCAAAACAACCTCCAAAGTATCATCAACATTCATTGTGGCACTAGCATCATCAATAATCACATCGGTCACCAAATCCAAAAACGAACAAACTTCATTGCTATTCGGTTGCCTCATATATTTGCACACATGGAAAAACACATTTTCATCACCCACTCGAAAAGTGAGCTCACTGGCTTCCACATCAACAAGAGCCTTCCCCGTAGCAAGGAAAGGTCTACCTAGAATAATATGCACCTCATAGTCCACTTCACAATCAAGAATCACAAAGTCCGTCGGGAGGATGAATTTATCAACACGGACCAACACATCATCAATAATACCCAATGGTCTCTTCATAGTACGATCCCCCATTTGTAACCTCAAATATGTGGGTCTTGGTTGCCTAATTCCCAAAGTCTTGAAAATCGAATAGGGAATCAAATTGATATTTGCCTCAAGATCACAAAGAGATTTAGCAAAGTCGGTGCTTCCAATGGTACAAGGGATTGTGAAAGCGCTGGGATCTTCCAATTTAGGAGCCATTGGGTGCACAATTGCGCTCACTTGATGTGTCATCTTTATAGTCTCACAATTCATCGACCTTTTCTTTGTCACCGAATCCTTCTTAACTTTGCATAACCGGGCATTTGCACCAAAGCCTCAACCAATGGCACATTAATATATAAGTTTTTCATCATGTCAATAAACCTTTTGAATCGATTCTCACCATTTTGCCTGGTAAGACTTTAAGGGTATGGGGGGAGGCCTTGACATTGGTGCCTTAGTCTTTGGCACTACCGGTTCCGGTATGTCAAAAATGTGCTCCCTAGTCGTGTTCACTTCCTTTTGAGTCTCCTCCACATTGTCATCAATATCAATTCTCACTTTGTCATTAGCTTGCACCACATTGGTTGGAATCTCATCTTCTTGTATCACTTGTTCATCATCCACAATTTTTCTTTGAATTGAGGTGGTTGCATCCCCATCATTTCCACTCCTTGTAGACACGGCCATGGAATGTCCCGTGTTGTTACCACCCTTTGGGTTCACCACTGTGTCACTAGGTAGTGCCCCCTTAGGACGAGTGCTTAAAGCTTGCGAGATTTGCCCAATTGAACTTCCAAATTGAGAATTGAAGTGTTGTGAGAGGCTAGTTGAGCATCGGAGTCGGCATTCTTCTCCATAATTTGTTTGAACATGTTCTCAATTCTCCCTATCTCATCGTTGGAGGAGTTAGGACCATGGTAAGGATAAGGAGGTGGGTTGCTTGGTTGTTGATACATCGGGGGCCTTTGAAAGCCCGACTCCCCATTCCCTTGGTTATTGTTCCATCCCTCTTGGTTGTTGCCTCACCAATTTCCTTGACTATTGCCAACCCAATTGCTTTGGTTGTTTTGACCATTCCAATTACCTTGGTTGATTTGATTGTTCTAATTACCTTGATCGTTACCACCATTCCAATTGCCTTGGTTGCTAGAATTCCAATTTCCTTGATTACCTTGAGATCGCCATTGTTGTTGATTCGAGCCATGAGAATTGGTTCTTTGCCCTTGGAAGTTGTTCACATATTGTACTTCCCTCTCTTGTTCATTGTAAGGGTCATCTTGGTCAAACCCATTATCTTCTTGCGCATATTGTTCCACACGATTTTGCACTTATTGACCTTTTTACCTTCGCTTGTTCACCATCATATTTACACCCTCAATTGAATTTACTTTCTTAGGACCTTGAACTTGTCGGGTTTTATTATCTTTAGATTCAACCCTTTAATTGGGACTATCAATATCCTGAATTCATCCCAAATTCTTGTTAGACAAGTTTTCCTAGACTAAGTCTCTCTTTCTCAAGTAGAGAC
Source organism: Nicotiana undulata (assembly GCA_005239495.1). Taxonomy (NCBI): domain Eukaryota; kingdom Viridiplantae; phylum Streptophyta; class Magnoliopsida; order Solanales; family Solanaceae; genus Nicotiana; species Nicotiana undulata. The sequence continues at coordinate 46,645 of MDKH01235830.1, forward strand.
CAAGTCAAATAGGCTTCAACCAATATTTGCAACCATTAATTCTACAATTATAGCAAGAAATAGGCTAAATAATACATACACACCCAACCATAAACAATCCCTAAATCAAACACCCATTAGGTTCCCACACTAGAGTTGGGTCACAACCCTAGCTAGAAATTTAGCTACTCATAGTGAGTAATGCAGAAAATAAAGAAGAAAAGATGATAAAACTCATATTTAAAGATAAATAGATGAAAATCCAATGTAAAATCAACAGTATAAACTAAAGTTGCCTAAAAGAGTAAAGAAAGACGGCTACAGAACTTCTGGTATTCAAAACTTAACCTAATTTTGTCAAAAAAGTCTATTTATACGTAGCTGAAATTTTTTGACAAAATTGTCATTTCAGAGGTTCTACGGCCGCACAATTCCGTGTGCGGTCCGCACTTTGCTTCATCTATTGACATGAATTGGTTCTGCGGCCGCATCTCATGAGTTCTACGGACCGCACAATCCTGGGTGCGGCCGCACATTTGATTTATGTGGTCGCACAATTATAGTGCGGTCTGCAGTTCTTGTTGGGCTTGGATGTGGAATTCTCTCAACCTTGACTTCTGCATCCGCACAATTTTTGTGCAGTCTGCATTTTACATTGCAGCCCTGTTGATTTTTCTTCGTGTTATGCGGCCGCAGACAAAATTCTCCAGTCCGCACTTGAGCCTTTTTGCTTGATTTTTGTCCTGGTTCAAAAGCACTCCTTCTTGAGTTGAATGTCATCATAATGGCTCATTTTTCAATACTCCTACAACTAAGCATATTTCATCAATTCTCGGGAATACCTTTAAATATTTTTGAACTAAAACGAAAGTCATAGGGCGCAAATAAGTAGTAAAAATCCCCACTTATCAAAAAGGGCGACGCAGAAACCTCGAAAGAACGAGAGGAACCTCCACTCCAAACGATAAACATGATCTATGGAGGGAATGAAATAAACAGAGTCACCTTTTCGGTAGGAAAGAAGACAAAAGTGTCGATAACTCATACTAAGAGGCTCCGGGAAGATGATATCACATTCATGGATGAAGATGCAGACGAATTACTATTGTCGCACAATGACGCACTGATAATTTCTTTAAATGTGTTAGATTTTAAAATTAAACGTGTTTTAGTGGATCCAGGAAATTATGCTAATATCATACAACGGAGAGTAATAGAGCAAGATAAACTCACTGCAAGCATTATTCCGGCAACAAAACTCCTCGCAGGCTTCAACCTCGCAAGCTTGACAACCCGGGGAGAAATTTTGCCGCTCACAAACGTTGAGGGAGTAATGAAGACATCCCTTTTCGAAGTAGTAGAAGGAGACATATGGTACAACATCATCTTGGGAAGACCATTGTTGTACGAGATGAAAGTCGTGCCTTTAATATATCACAAATTGTTAAAGTTTCCAACACCCGAGGGGATCAAACAGATAAGGGGTGATCAATCGGCAGCAAGGGAGATGAATGCAATATCGGTATCCAATAGCAAAGGAAAGGAACGTGCAGCATAGCAATTATTGGAATCGGCACCTTCCCCTGAACCAGACAAAGATAACCCGGAGACAGAAGAGTCAGAATAATATCAAGTGCCAATGTATTTCCAAGTACCCGAAGAGACGGACGCGAAGAAGCCCATGTTAGAAGAACTAGAACTCGTTGCGTTGTTCGAAGAATTCATAGAAAGGAAATTCCATTTGGGAACAAGCCGGAACACAAGTAAGCTTTTATTGAATTCCTTTAAACTAATGTCGATTGTTTTGCATGGTCGCACAAAGATATGACAGGAATCCCAACGGAGATAGAAGTACACAAGTTAAGCTTGGATCCCAACATACCTCTGGTAAGGCAAAACAAGTGCACTATTTCTGAAGCAAGAAATAAATTCGTCAAATAAGAGGTAACCTGTTTACTTAAGATTGGCTCAATCCGAGAGGTAAGATACCCAGACTGGATAGCCAATGTAGTAGTAGTACTTAAGAAAAATAATAAATTCCACATGTGCATAGATTATAAAGATCCTAATAAGGTGTGCCTGCAAGACTCATTCCCATTACCAAATATCGATCAAATGATTGATGCTACGGTCATGCACGAGTTAATGATTTTCCTTGATTCTTATTCTGGGTACAGTCAAATCAAGATGAACCCAGAAGATCAGGAAAAGACTTCGATAACTAATTTCGATATATATTGTTACAATTTGATGCCCTTCAGGCTAAAAAACATCGGATCTACTTATCAACGACTCGTGAATAAGATGTTCGAAAAACATATAGGAAAGACTATGGAAGTATATATAGACGATATGACTGTTAAGTCTTTGAATGCAAGTGATCACTTGAAGCACTTGCAAGAAACATTCGACATCCTGAGGGAGCACAATATGAAACTTAACCCCGAGAAGTGTGCGTTCGGGGTAAGCTCGAGTAAGTTTCTAGGATTCTTGGTCTCACAAAGGGGAACTGAGGTAAATCTCATCAAAATCAAGGTCATAGAGGACATCCCGGATCAATTGTCTAACGTGAAAGAAGTCCAAAGGCTCACAGGGAGATTGGAAGCTCTGAACAAGTTCATTTCCCGTTCATCAGAAAAATTTCATCGCTTCTTCGCACTACTTAAAAATAAAACCAATTTCGAATGGACACTAGAGTGTCAACAAGCCTTGAAGGAGTTGAGGAAATATTTTTCAAGCCCTTCGTTACTCTCAAACCAAAAAGATGATGAACCGTTGCTAGTTTACCTCGGGTTTCAGAAGTTACGGTAAGTGCAGTTTTAGTCTAAGAGGATGAAGGCACACAATCTCCCTTTTATTACGTTAGCAAAATTTAACGGGAGCAGAAACTCGCTACCCACATCTGGAAAAGTTGGCCTTAACTCTCGTAGTCATTGCTCAGAAGCTAAGGCCCTACTTCCAATGCCACCCGATAGTTGTGGTGATTACTTTTCCTTTTAGGAATATCCTTCATAAACCTGAGCTCTTAGGTAGACTGGCCAAATGGGCCGTCGAAATGAGCGAATTTGATATAGAATACAAATCGAGGACTGGAATTAAGTCTCAACTCTTGGCTGACTTCGTGGACGAATTCAGTCCGGGACTATTGCCTCTGGAAACTAAGGAGGCAATAATGGTGTCAGAATCGACATCGGGGGTTTGTACCTTATTTACGAACGGAGCTTCAAACGTAAAAGTGTCTCGGGTCGAAATAGTCTTAATTACGTCGTCGGGCGAAACCTTGAGGCAAGCCATCAAAAGGATTCTGTTATCTAACAATAAATCAGAGTATGAAGCTTTGATTGCTGGGCTCGAATTGGCCTAGGGACTTGATTTCGAAGTCATTTGAAATCAAATATGATTCGCAGTTGGTGGTAAATCAGATCTACGGAGTTTTTGACACCAAATAAGAACGTATGCAACAATACATGATAAAGGTTCAGGCTTAATTGGCACGATTTCGGGAGTGGTCAATAACTCATATCCCAAGGGAAGATAAAGCGGAAGCTGATGCACTGGCATTTGGGCTTATCAACAAAAATCTAAGAATCGAAATTAGAGACGGTAGTGCAACTGATGAACTCAGCCTTGGACACAGATTACTATGAGGTAAATTCGACTATTTTGGTCTGGGACTGGAGAAATGAAATAATCGATTATCTCGAACATGGAAAGTTTCCCGAAGACCCCAAAGCATCAATAGCATTACGCGCCAAAGCTGCACGTTATAGCTTTAAGAAAGGCCAATTGTACAGAATATCCTTTCAAGGCATGTTGGCCTGGTGTTTAGGAGCATCAGAAGCTAACTATGTCATGAGAGAAGCCCATGAAGGGATATGCGGCAACCACTCAGGGGTAGACTCTTTGGTGCTGAAATTAGTTCGGGCAAGATATTACTGACCCCGTATGGAGCAAGATGCCAAAGACTTCGTACGAAAATGTGATAAATGCCAATGCTACGCACCACTATTACATCAACCGGAAGAACCCCTACATTCGGTTCTGTCCTCGTGGCCATTCATGAAATGTGCGATGGACATCGTTGGACCACTACCACCGGTTCCCCGAAAGGTAAGATTTCTTTTAATTCTAGCTGACTATTTTTCTATGGGGGTGGAAACAGGTCCTTATCCGAAGATTGGAGAACGCAAAGTAGTCGACTTCCTATGGAAAAATATAATTGCAGATTTAGAATACAAAAAGCGATTGCATGCAATAATGGGCCGCAGTTCATCGGCGCAAAAGTTACAAAGTTCCTTGAAGGCTTGAAGATAAAGATGAATATCTCTTCACCTTATCATCAGAGCGCAAATTTCCAAGCACGGTCTACAAACGAAGTAATTATTCAGAACCTCAAGAAAAGGTTGGAGTCAGCAAAGGACAACTGGCCCGAAGAATTACCTGGGGTTCTATGGGCCTATCGAACAACTGCCAAATCCAGCAAGGAAGAAACCCCTTTTTCCCTTGTATACGCTGCAGAAGCTTTGATACCGCTTGAAGTGGGTGAACCAACTTTAAGGTATTTCGAAGTGAACAACGAAGCAATGCTAATACTTGGAGCTGCTCGAGGAACGCATGGACTTTGCGCATATCAGAATGGTGGCTCAAAAGCAAAGAATGGAGCGATATTATAATCAAAGAGCCAACCTACAATACTTCAAAGTAGGAGACTTGGCCTGGAGGAACGTAACTCAAAATACCCAGGAACTCAACACGGGCAAGTTAGGCCCAACATGGGAAGGCCCTTACCAGGTTTCAGCTATCACTGGGAAAGGATCATACGAGTTGGAGAACCAAAATAGAGACAAGTTGCCCAAAAAATGGAACATGGCTCACCTCAAAAGATATTACTGCGGACGAACAAAAGTCAAACGGAAAGTATGTGCCGCACTCTTTTTCCTGTCGTTCAGCTTTTGTCCCAGTTGGATTTTTCTGGCAAGGTTTTTAATGAGGCAGCGACGGAAAGCAGACTACAAAGATAAAAGTGGTAAGTTATTTGATAACAAGGGAAACAAGCAAGTTTCCACTTGGGGAAGTTTGGATAATCTTTGCTTCGATAGCAAATTCCCATTGGGAAGTTAAGTTTGCTACCAAATAGGGGTTACCGATCGCTCACGGGCACAAACCACTAGAGGACTGTTAGGTATTCTTTCGCTCAATATCAAGGGTTCCTAATGGGAAATAAGATATGTTGTCGAGTGAAGAATTACCTAGCAATTCATTGGTGGGATCTTTGAAGAAGACAAGACTTCTAGTGTTCCAATTCGCATACGAACACTAGGGGACATGAGGTCACGGCAACAGTGAGTGCCAGGAAACACTGAATGCCACGTCAACCAAGGAACGAAAATCCAGATTGAATACATCATCGGGAACGGAGACTGCGCAGCCATCCCCGAAGAAATAAGTTGTACAAGATAGCCACAAGTCATGGCAATTTATTTATAGCCACAAGTCATGGAAATTTCTTTTCTGCATAGCAAAATGCTTATGTACTTTTGAATATAGAATGAATTGAATGAATGAAATCCTTTCATTTTTATCTTGTTTCTTGTCTGACCGATGATTAATTTTACCATTAGAAAGTAAAACAATTACTTCAAATATTTGTGTCGTAATGAACATGCGTCTTCTTCAAGAGAACAGTAAACATAATAGGGCCCTCTCTTATAAGAACCCTCACTTTAAAGGGTTGGTTCTTGAAGAATTAATGCCCGATACCCATAATGCCATCGGGGGGAAATAAACCCAAAGCCGCATACGAAAAAGACACAAAAAATAAACTTGCGCAAATACTTATTGAAACACTCATGTAAAAGGGATAATTCTCGGAACCAAAATGCTTTGAAGAAAAAGCATTCGAGATTACACATAATAAAGCGTGAACAAAACAACATGCGCAGAATACTTGAGGAAGTACGAAAATTAAAGACTTGTATGAATATTCCAACGAAAGTAAGACTCAAAAAATACTTGAGCAAAAAATATGTTTTTATTAACAATGATGTATCAAAATGGTAAAGGTACAAATAGAAAAAGAAAGAAAAAGCTAAATTGCAGTGTCTCCGGAACCAGGAGGAAGAGAAGTATCTGCATTCCCCGGAGTAGTAGATGGTTCCACCGATGGCTCAACGTTTTCCCCAACTTGGTATTCGGCATCATGACCTTCCGATCCCTCTTCAGTTTCCAAAAACCCGGAACCGGAAATAGAAGAACCAAGAGCATCCGACTACGCCAGGAGTCCACTTTTTGCAGCCAACTCAAGCTCTCGGGCCTTAGCAATTTCGGCATCAATGTCTATGATAACAATTTTGGCCTCTTCTAAGGTTTTTCTCCTCATGATATACATGGAATAAGTTTTTTAAACAATGTGGGAAGCCTCTCGGTGCTTGAGTTCTTCTTTGAGTTGAGCCACCTCGACGGAAAGGTTTTTCCGGGCGGACCTAAAAAAATTGAGACTAACATCGAGCTCACGAACAGTTGAACTATAAAGCCTATTATGCTCAATAGTTTTTCAGTACTTCTCTTCCAACTGGGCATGTCTTGCTCCTGCATCAGCAATTTCTTCATTTTTGGAGTTCAAGGACACCTCCAAATTAATCACTCTCTCAGCGGAGGTAGCCTCACGGTCCGTTGCAGCAAGAAGGACGTTCTGGACTGCTACCCATTTATCCTTGGCTTCATCAAATCTAACCCTCAACGGACTAGTTTCTTGGCAAAGAGTTACCACTTCTTGCTCACTTAGCCGCAAACGAGCCTCCAAAAGAACGGCGTAGCCTTGGTTTCCACTTCCGAGAGGCGGAGAATAGTCTAGTCCCGTTCCACCAAAAGTTGAACCCGTTCAGAAGTAAGTTCTTCCTTCTCACGAATCAACATTTGAAGGCCCTTAGAAGGAAGAAACCTATACGACAAAAAGAGGTAAAACTTAGAGTACAATTGTTCAAAAGTAGAAGAAATAGTAGAGGAAGAAAGAAAAACACCGCTGCGACGTTATGCATGGGATTGTTTAACAAACACTCTCCCGTGAGAGTCTGAATCTTTTCCAAATCTTTCTTTAAAGTCGAAGGCTTCAGATAGTTCGCAAGTTCCACCGTCCTTGAAAGCAAGTTGCACCCGATGGAGATAAGAGTAACACTCCTCCTCTTTTGTGGATCTTCAGAATGGGCGGCGTAATTTTGCACCATATTCTCATGAACTAGGGACTGTAGAGGAGGGGCACCTTCTTCATGGACAGTAACGGCCGATGGAGGTGATGTAGAAACCGCTGTTGGAAGAGTGGATGAAGATGGAAATGATGTAGCAGTTGATGGTGATGGTGAAGGTGGAGATGAAGCTGATGGAGTTAAAGAATGAGAAGCAACTGCATCAAATGTAGTGTCGGGTGTTTGGTGCTCGCCAACAAAAGACGACATGGACCCGATACTCAGCCTCGTTGTACCGGTTACAACAATTGGAGCCCGAGAGTGGCAATTGGCATTTACCACCAAATCAAATTTTCCCCAAAGTGCTGAGACATCATCTTCAGTTGTTGCAATTATCTCAACAGGTCGAGCATCATGTTGAGATGATGAGGATCGTATCCTTCTATGTAAAGAAGCTCCCTCATCACTAGCTTCTTCATCATCGTTGATGGTCATAGTGTCTATGATTGGCCCTAAAGGAGGACCAACCACCATCGCCACCGAAGATGACTCGGGGGCATCAACCTTTGCCCTCTTATTCTTTTCCTCGGCCACATAGGAACGTCTTCTTTTTGGTTGCTTGTTCTCTGGTCGGGGACTCCGTGAAGAATTGTTTGAGCCCAAAGTAGGCCTAGAGATGCTTGTTTGAGTAACTGCCTCCTCAATTAGTCTCGCCGCATCAGCAAGGTCAGCCAAAGCATCCTTCTCGGAGACATCAACTGAGCCCGCACGTAGACATAATTTCGTGAACAAGTTAGAAGGGTTCAAACAAGTTTTCCACATATGAAAGGTAAAAACAACATAAATTAAAATTACCGTGATTTTTGACCTTCAACCCGTATTTAATGACAACTCTTTCCACAAACAGGTTTCGGGCGTTGTGATGTCCAAGATCTTCTAAACCCACCGGTCCAAGCCCTCTACCACCGATGGGATCCATCAAGTCGTTGAAACAAAAGAATATTGAAGAATCAAAACAAACATTAAAGAATATTTAGTAGGGAAAAGTGTATTAAAGGGAACTTACGAGAGAAGTTCCCAGGAACCAGAAAGGATGATGTCGTTGTTGGAAAAATATCGTTGCTGGCAACTGTAACGAACCCTTCCATCCACCCACGGTAGTTGTCATCATCCATGCTCGACAGTAAAGCATGGCGTCCACACTTGCAAAGGTTTATTATCCCCCCCCCCCCTAAAGAAGATTTAGGGGGAATAAAGATTTATTATATGAGCTAGCGTTAGCTCCTCTCCAGTTTCTAGGAACATATGTCGTAGGCAGGAGATCTTCCTCCACACTGAAGGACTTACATGTGCCAACCACACCTGGTAGCAAAAGAAAAATTCCACAATCACGGAATCAAGCTCTCCGCTAAAACAAAACACACCCTAAGTAAATGGATACATGAAAAAATATGTAAAACCTTCCTTGAGAAGGGTCACTCGCTCGGATAAATCAGGAGCAATAATGTTTAACTCAGGGCAACGACATCCTTCCTTCACAATAGAATACTGGAAGGGAGAATAGAAGAAGGGTACCTACTAACAACCCATGTGCGAGGGTTAGTAATGGGTAATTTCTCTTCGAAATCTTCGAAGTACTAAGCCTTCTTGGGATGATGGAACCCACTGTTGGAGGAATAGAATCCTGGTTTTTGTTCTTGCCCTCGGAAGAACTGACACGTATTGAAGAGGAAGCTATTGGAATAGAAGGGAAGGAAAATTTCTGGTTCAAAGAAGATCAGAGAATTTTTTTGGAAATAAAGATGCAAATTAGAAGTTTGAAAGATTATGAAGTACACATGAGAAGGATAATGCGTATAAGTAAAATTTTAGCGGCTAAATTCATGGCCATGATTACCTCAATAATTGGCAAAAACTGTGTTGAATCGTGAGATGACACATGTTTGTGGTATTAAATGTGGAGACGTGCGTCTAATCAACCGTCAGAGAACTTGAGAGGGAGTTATACTGAAGATTGACGGAATAGATTGAATCCAAAGATCGCTGATTGCATCCAAGATTAAGGAAATAAATGAAGATTGACGGAATAGATTGAGGTTAGATTGAAGATATCAATCAATAAAAGATATCGAGAATCTGGAAGTAAATCAATCATGCATCTAAATCTAGAAAGACCAAGATTCTAGGAAGATTTCTGCACCATCAAAGGAAATCACCAGCACATCGTCTTCAACCTTAGCCGTTGCTGAATAACCTTATTCTCGGAAAGAATCAAGTTCTTTCGAAGGATCAAATCTCTTGGGTTGGAAAATATCTTCAGCAATCAAGCTTTTTCAACAGTATTTAAACCCATTCTTGTACCTTGGAAGATATACTTTGATCTAACCAATTACCCTCTCTTTGTTCTACTAAATACAAACATTGTAGCTCCTTTAAGTTCTGTTGTGTAACAAGTTAGAGAAGAAAGAGAGAAAACCACCAGTGAGGCATTGTATCAAAGAGAAATGAGTGTCACTGAAACTTAGCCATCGGTGCAAACTACACCGCCATTGTATACTCGAGAACGTCATTCACTAAAGGATAACACCCTTGCAACCCAAGAGGACTGGATTAGGATTCACATTGAATACGAACCAGTATAAAATTCTGGTGTCTTTAATTCGTGCATGTTTACTACTGCTTTTATATTCTGTTGCATTATTATCTCGCTATCATAACTAGTCGACTAATTGCAAAACTAGTCAACTGATAAG
>MDKH01162634.1:0-10190 GCA_005239495.1 Nicotiana undulata
GCTTATTATTTAATTGTGAACTATTACAATAGAATAAATGCGTAATAAAGTGATGGTTGGCTAACCTAGTTCCACGATAGGCGCCATCACGGCCTGCTAGGATTTGGGGTCGTGACAGCATAATGGTCGCATACCAGGGCAGTTCGGTTCCCATTTTGGCCCACTTGAGGGCCAACTATGCGATAGGAATGCGGATCGCATAGCAGGAATACGATCGCATTCCTGACCGCATTTCCTGCTTCGGGGCTCTTTTAATTTCTAATTTTACACCCAACCCCCAGTTTAATAAAACACCCCTCCCCTTCATTTTTAACATGCATCTGAACAAAATAGAGAGAAGTGAGAGTAGGTTCTAGAGAGAGAAATCCTCATCTTCCCTAAATTGCTTCTTCAAACATCACTCAGGCCCGGAAATTATCGAGTAATCTTCATCTTCTTCACTATAAGAGGTAAGTCCCCACCCCATTTCCTTTTTAATTCTTAGGTTTTAGCTAAAAAGGGGTAGAACACATGAGCTAATTGTGAAAATAAGAGATAAGACTTGCATGCATGTGAATAATCTTCCATAACCTAGTAAAGGGAAGCTAGTTAAAGTAATCTTTCACTAAAAAGGGTTTAGTTAAGCTAAGGGACCACATGGTGTTTGATAAAATGCTCAAATGAATTCAAGATTCCTAATTCTAAGGTAAATGTGTCGCATTGTGAACTAGATTGACGGTGCTAGACGGTTTGGTGAATTATGATAGATATAAAAGGGGAATTTCGACTCGAGGTAAGTATGACAATTGAAATGAGTAACTGTGAAATCTTCATTGTGATTTTCTGTATATTTATGTGGTATCTGTGTGGTTGCCCTGACTGTCTTCCAATTGTGTACTATTTGATTTTACTTAGAAAATTTTTGTTCATACATACTAGTACTATTCAACGGTACTAACGTCCCTTTTGCCGGGGGCGCTACATCTTTTATATGGATGTAGGTGGTTCCATAGTAGGTAGCTCAGCCCGCCGTTAGTGGTGCCTCCTCTTCATCTCTTCAGCAGTTCTGGTGAGCCCCATTTCCTCTCGGGGCCGTGTGTGGACTATATCTTTCTCTTTTGCTTATGTTAAAAAAGGTATAGTTGGGGCCTTGTTACCGACAAGTTTATGTAAAACTCCTAGTACTCTTAGAGGCTCCGTAGACACTGTGTGGGTTGTATATATGTATATTTTGGGTGGTAGTTGTACTCACTCGTAGTTGTGGATCACATCGGAAAAGTTGGATGTATTATATATGTTTTTGGATTATCAAATATTGAAAGTTAAAAGAGGATGAACTTATGTTGTAAATCGTACTTTGTATCTAAATTGGCTAATTCTTATGGAGAAATGTATATTATGAACATGGGGTAATGTGTTGGGTATGAAAGGCAATTCAGGTCCGCTTGACTGGGTTCATTTAGTTAGGCGCCGGTCTCGTCCCTCGGTTTTGGGGCGTGACAACAAGTATATGACATAGATGTTATTCATTCTTTTTCCCTGCAAAACAATCTTGTCAGTAAGCAAGTTAATCACAAAATATTTTGTGGAAGTGAAAGCAACCAGGTTACCTCTGTCACACAATTGTGACACACTGATCAGGCTATATTTCAAGCCATCTATCAAGTACACATTCTCAATGGAACGTGTGTCATCCTTACCTACCTTACCAACCCCAATAATTTCACCTTTCTTTCCATTTCCAAAGGAGACATTTCCTTCTTTGAGGTTTTCAAGTGAAAGGAACTGTTCCTTGTTCCCAGTCATATGTTTTGAGCAGTCGTTGTCGAGGTACCAAATTTGGATGCTTCCTATCACTTGAACCTACAGCAAGAAATCAGGGGTTAGTCTTAGGGACCCAAACCAGTTTGGGTTCTTTTCTATGAGATAAAGGATGAATCAAGCTTTTTCTGACCCAATTTGGTAGCCAGTTTTTCTTTCGTACAAAACTTTCATTTCTTCGACTGGCCTGCTCTTTTGCAGTACATTCAATTTTTTAGTGGCTAGTCTTACCACAGTGGGTGCAGATTTTATTCTCAGGAAGAGTGAGATACTTGCTTTTGGGATCCCATTTGGGCATTTGACTCTCAAAGCCAAGTCCTCTTCTGTTGCTACTATGATTTTCTTGAAGCCATGTCAAGGCATCAGAGGATTTATTCCATTTGCAAGTTCGATCTAATTCATGTTTGACTTTACCAAGTTCTTCTTTTAGTGCTCTTATTTGTTCATCCTTGGTGTACATCTTATCTTTTAGTTTTCCCACATTTTCTTCTAACATGATATGAGAATGATCAACAGTCTTTTTACTAGTTCCTAGCTTTAACTTTAGATTTTCAGATTTTAGCTCTAGGATTTTAGTTTCAAGTGGATGAACCTGGTTCTTCAAGGCAGTGTTTTCCTTTTCAGATTCACTTACTCTGATTTCCAGGTTCATGCATTTTGCTTTCAACATTACACACTCTTTAGAGATTTGTTCTTTCTCTTTGTTTGTCTCTTCGGAATCATCCATAAAATCAAGTAGCAACTCAGAGAGTTTTTCTTTAGATAGGAACTTTATCTTGTTTTTGAGATGGGATATACTTACCTCTGGTTCTTCATGTGATTCCTCATCAGATTCCCCAATTTCCATGAGTGCATGTTCTTCATTCTCACCATCTTCTGATTCTTCATCTGAGCTTTCCCCCCAAGAAGCAACCATAGTTTTTGTTGTGGTTTTCTTGGGATGGACCAGTTCCTTCTTCCTGTTCCTTCATTCGGATCTTTCCCTTTTCCATTCTACTTCCCACTGAGGACAGTTCTTGATGTGGTGGTCAATTTTTTCATATTTGTAGCATCCCTCGTTGGTTGGCCTTTCTGTAGCTTTAGCTTTGTTGTAGTTTCCACCTCTTGAGATGCCCTTTTTCCTTATGAGGAAGTTTCTGAATTCCTTAGTGATCATGGACATCTCATCTTCCTCCAGATCTGCTCCCTCAGTGATTCTCAGTACTAGACTCCTTTCCTTCTTTGGAGCATCCATTTTCATTGTCTGCCTTCTAAGTTCATAGACAGTAAGGTTTCCAATTAGCTCGTCCAATCTGAGGGTTGCCATATTTTTGGATTCCTGGATTGCGGTGATTTTACTTTCCCAGGAAATTGGTAAGACCCTTGTCAGGATCTTCTCCACCCTGTCCTCTTCAAGAATGACTCTGCCAAGAGACTTGAGTTCATTTGTCAGAGTTGTGAACCTCGTGTACATCTCTTGGATTGTCTCTCCTTCTTTCATAGTGAAGTTTTCATATTGAGAGTATAGTAGTGTACCTCTTGATATTTTCACTTGAGGTGTTCCTTCGTGGGCTACCTACAAGGTATCCCAAATTTCTTTGGCAATGGTGCAGCTTTGAATCCTACTATACTCGTCTGGACCTACTCCACAAACTAACCACTTTTTGGCCTTAGCATTTTTCTCCCATTTCTTTAGATCCTCTGCAGTGCAGTCAGCTATAGTTTTTGCCACATCTACTCCTTCAGCAGTCTTCTTCATGGTAGCTAAAGGACCATCAGTGACTATGTCCCAGATTTCATAGTCTTCTCCAATCAAGTGGTCCTTCATCATGTTCTTCCACCAGGAGTAATACTGGCCATTAAAGAGTGTTGGCCTTGCAGTTGATTGACCCTCACAGTTTCCAGGTGGTGCACTCATTTTGATCTTTCCCAAGGTGTTATCCTTTTCAAGGATAACATGCTCTGATACCAATTGATGTTTTATACGTCAATACCACACAAGAGGGGGAGGGTATTTGTGTGGTGTCCAATTTTCGAGTGCAGTCTCTACAGAAAACCTGGTTCTTCTTGGTGTTCCAACTTCTACAGTTTGCGGAAAAGTAATTGCAGAAATAAAAGAACACAGCAATTTTACGTGGAAAACACCTGGCTCAAAAGGTGAAAAAACCACAACCTACTTCCCAGTAGGATTTTTCCAAACTCTTCACTATGTCAATGAGCCAAACAGCATTTACAAAATAAACTCTTTTGTAAACCTAAGGACTTACTTTAATCCATTTGTGGCAAACTAGCCTCTAGCTAATTGCGACAAACTTCAAGTTAACTCTAACTTAAATATTGTGTACCTATTACAATTGTTTCTAGATAAAGCTGAAAGATACAATATATGATCACCTACTACAAACAACTAGACTCAATGACAACAGATGGATATGGTTCAAGTAGCTTTTGAGTCGCACAAGGATTCTTCACACGAACCGCTTGCAAAATTGCTTTGGTAATTTTGCTTTCAATTCTTGTTTCACTTCAGTGTTTGTGCGTGAAATCTTCAGTAGGAATGCTTCAACAATTTATATAATCAGTAGTTGAGATGTTGTTGTTCAGTTCTGATGCAACTCTTCCTTGGTGGAAGAGTTTGTGTTTATCTCAACTTCCTTGATCTTGATTCTGTCCTACATGAATTCGAATTCCAACTCCTTATCAATTTGTAACCTTTTCGCTTAGGAGATAACCTCTTAGTTAAGAGATTAAGTTTATCTCCTGCGCATGGACTCTTCTCGTGCCAACTGGTCTGTTTGACTATGTTTGCCCTGATGGACCTGGTTTAATCGTGTTGTCATTTGTCATTATTCAAAACTATGCAGTGACTTGATTCAACAAGACGCACTTCCTAGTCCAATCCTTTCAACCTCACTCGTAGGAGACGCACTTCCTAGTTTGAGTCATTCCATTGGGAGAAACACTTCCTAATCTGAAACATCAAACCCTAGGAGACGCACTTCCTAGTCAAAACCTTTCAACCTCATTCGTAGGAGATGTACTTCCTATTTTGAGTCATTCCAATTGGAGACACACTTCCTAACCGGAACCATCAACACTAGGAGACGCACTTCCTAGTCCAATCCTTTCAACCTCACTCGTAGGAGACGCACTTTCTAGTTTGAGTCATTCCAATAGGATACGCACTTCCTATCCGAAACCAATAATCCTAGGAGACGCACTTCCTAGTCCAATCCTTTCAACCTCACTCGTAGGAGACGCACTTTCTAGTTTGAGTCATTCCAATAGGATACGCACTTCCTATCCGAAACCAATAATCCTAGGAGACGCACTTCCTAGTCCAAGACTTTCAACCTCATTCGTAGGAGACGCACTTCCTAATTTGAGTCAACCCTGTTCATTCTAATAGGAGACACACTTCCTAATATGAATCATTCCTCCTAGGAGATGCAATTCCTAGTTCGAGTCCTTGAATCTCGCAGTCATTCCAATGCTACCCATTGGAGATGCACCTCGTAGTCTAAGTTTTATCAGTTTTACTTCTAAGAGAAGTACACTCAATTCGGAGTTTTCAATATCATTTTTGCATCTTTCAAATAAAACAAGTTGATATGCAGCTTTACCCAATAACTCACAAAATTTTCTCAGTGCCAAACTGGGGCAGAAAATTTTGTTCGTTTTGTTCATCTTTGATGGCTTTGCAGGCCCTGCCGTAGAGCACATGTTGTGAAGATTAAAGCATGCAGTTTCCATTTCTCAATCGGAAGAAAGAAGTCTTTCGATCGCAAGATAGTTGGAGTTAACTTTTACAATGTGTCATCAACTCAGCTTCTCAAGTTTCACTTTTTCGAATTCTAATCGGGAAAACAATAGATCGGAAATTAAGTTATAACCTTTTCTTTAAAGAGAATCAAGATCCAATCTAAGGTCAACACAAGCGAGCAAGTCAAGAATCAAGATTTGACTCCAGAAGACACATAGATAGGAATTTTGTAACTCTTAGTTTGCAGACATATGTAGTTCTCTTCTCTTTTACTTTTGATGTAAGTAGCAAGTAACAGTAACAACAACAACAACAACAATAGTAGCAGCAACAACAGTCTTAAATCTTGTGTCCGGTAGTCCCAGCTACCAAATTTTCCCAGAACTACACTGACTTAATTTCCTCTAAACAAGGATATGTAGGCAACCCCGGAAGCAAGGTTCGGTCACCATTTTTCAAAAATCGCTTCCATTGGAGTGCTATGTGAGAAAATATTAGCCATGGAATTCACTTTTCTTTGCACGAAAATACTTCCTGTTCTCGAGCAAAGAGGGGCAGCTGTGAATACCTAATTTTTGCACCATTTAAATGCTCCTAAAGTTGTTAGTGTCAATTTTCTCCAATCGTTATTTTTCTTATATTTTGTGCATTTTTAATTGAATTTCTTGTCATAAAAATACAAAAAAAACAATTTTATATACTTTTCCTACTGTGTGTGCTCTTTTAATTGACTAATTATTTGATAAGTTAATAAAATTGATTTCTCGTATAATTAATTCAATTGTTAGCTAATGAGTTTTATTAGGTTTATTTTATTAGTTGTATTTAGGTTAATTAGATTATATTTTAATAAGATAGGATTAAAGAAAAATGGTTAAATTTGAAATGGTTAGGTGGCTAAGAGTACAATTTTAATGTCAATTAGGTGGCTGGTCAAGAAAGAGCTCAAAACGACGTAGTTTTGCCTTGAAACTACGTCGTTTCAAGTGAAACTAAGACTCAATCTCACCCATCCATTCTCTCATGATCCAACGGTCCTTATCTATCTCCCACCTAGGTATATAAAGCCTAAAATCCCCAAAAAATTTCCCCATTTCCCCCTATTTTCCTTCTTCTTCTTTTTCTCCCTTCTTACTCTCCCCTCTCTTATTAGATACCAGCCGCCCGCCGCCCATCTCTGCCGGCCTGAAATCGCCACCGCCGGCGGACTTTGTCCAAACCACCCCAAAATTTTACCCTTCTTCCTCTCAACCTCCTCTCCATGAATTCAAACACCACATCCTTTAAATCCCTCTCAATCTCCGCAAATCTACCAAAATTCGAAACCTAACTCACTTTATTTTGAAAATCCGTCGAGTTTTAGAACTCTCCTTCATATAATACTTACATCAACGGATAGATCTCCTCAAGACCTACCAATTAATGTCGATTTCACCCTGAATCTCCGGCGAAGCTGCCGTCCGGCCACCCTACTGCCGATCCACCGTCGTCGCTGCCACCCCTCAACCACACGTGCCTCCCGTTTCTCTCTTCACACTGGCCTCAAGCGAGGTTTTGTTGTCGATTTTCATCGAAACTAGCCTCCAATTCTCGGAGATATGGTTTCGATAAAAATCGACAATAGAAACTTGCTCGAGTCGTATCATTGCCTCGCCATTAGCTCGATGCCTCTGATGCCTCATTTTGCTCGGTATACTTCAATATTCCCCTTATTTTTAATTTGCCCGTTTGGTTTTGAATTAGTTTAATTTTCTTTATTTTGATTAGTTGATAAGTATTTTATGCTAGTTTCATAAAAAAACAAGATTAGTTTGAATGGTTTATTTAGTTCTCATAAGTCGATTGGCTTTAGTTTAGTTTGTTTGAATATTTAGTTCGATTACATTTTAAGATTTGTTTCTAATTTGCTAGTTTGTAGTTGGTTTGAGTTTGAGTATTAAGCTGAATTTCAGTCATGTGTTGATAAAAAGCATAATACTTGAGTATAACGTACATAGTTGGTTACTTTTTACTGTTCAAAGACTTTTGGAGTACTAAAATCCAAAAGGTCTGTCATTGTTTGGTAAAAAAGGTGTTGTGTAAGATTTTTAACCAAAAATCTATCCTTTGAATAGTTTGGACAGATTTTTGGTTAAAATTATATCCAAAGGACAAATTTTCAATATAATTCATGTCCCTTCTCTCCTATAAAGGGTCTCTTCCTTTTACTTTAGAGGGGAGATTTTTTTAACACACTTTATCACTGGAAAAAACCAATATTTTACATTTAGACAAAAGAAAGACACAACTTATGAAAAATCTAAGTAAGCTAAAGCTTAAAGTTTGTGAGTTTATTTCTTCCTTTCCTAAGTCATTAAGATTTGGTTTGAGCTTCTGGGTTCAAAAAGTGCTGTTAGTTTGTTGCTGCTGTTGTTGGATTGGTTGATGTCTTGATATACGAAGCTGAATCCGTTATTGTTGCCTCGCTTTCGAATATGCAATCTAGGTACTTTTCGAGCTTGTAAAATAGTTCATTTCTAAGAAATAGAAGCATGAAGTCCTTACTTGATCTCTGAATATTCTTGCAACTTTCTGGTTGGACCCTTATGCTACTAAAAGTAGTGTTTGTTCATGTATAAATATTGGCCATGTAAGCTAAAAAAGAAAAATATTGTTATTTATTTTATTCCTCCATAAAGTTTAAGTGTTGAAATTTTATCTTCATTCTTTAAGCATCTTTATGGCATGTTATTTGTTTTATTCCTTCACAAAGTTTAAGTGTTGAAATTTTATCTTCATTCTTTAAGCATCTTCATGGCATCTGCTATGAGTAGCTTTAGCCATTCAATCTTGTTTGATATTTTGAGTTTACTTTCTTGTGAAAATAAGTGATTAAGAGCTAGAGCTTAGTAAAGAAAATTGCATCTCAAAAGGTTCGAGTCTTTACTGCCCTTTTATATGCTTGTGTAAATATGCTATATCATTCATTGGTAGTTGAAAGTGAATACTTTTCGGATTCACGTGTTTTCTTGAATTGCTTGGTAACATTTTTTTTATCCTCTCCTTTCTTATCATAAATATTTTTAGCTTGTTGTATTTTTGTTTACCCAGGCTTGATGAAATATTTATTTGTGTGTTAGTTTTCGCCTTTGTCAGTTTTAATGAGGATATATTCTTTTGATTACAAGTTTTGAATGTTTCTTTGGGAATTAATTTTACTTAGAGCTCATCAAACTCCATCAAGTAACTCCAAAAACAGTCAGAATGTTTCATTTTATAAATAAGATTAATTTTATCTTTTTAATAAAAGCACTAGGCATATTTTAGGAACAAATGTAACTTTATATTAATTTTGTCATTTTAATGAATAACAACAATAATAAGGATAAGGTTACAAGTAGGTTCAATATTAACTAAGTTTTATACATTGTCTTACCACCATTAAGTTACAAATAGGTATTTTTTTTTACGATAAAGATGAACAAATATTTTTCATAATCTAACCCCTATAGTAACTTGCCTTAACTAAGATAAATAATGTTATCTTAACCGATGTCAGGAAGACTCGCTTCGGAATAAAGACATAAATAAAGTGTCAAGGTAGTGAGGACACGTCTTGTTCCCATTATTTCAAATAAATAAAGTTTTATTTAATTAACTTCGAGTAGGCTCTACTTATAGGTGAGACACATGAGCTAAGGTCGGGGATACTCATCTTGGTTAGTGTAAGCTAGGGTCGGGGATACTCGTCCTAGTTTGAGATTAATGAAGCCATCAACAATAAAAGCGGATATAGGCAAAACATGAAAACCAAATGAAACACAATTTATTTAAAATTTATTTAAAGCCAAATGTAGTCAATAAAGCGACCGTGCTAGAACCACGGGACTCGGGGAATGCCTTACACCTTCTCCCCGGTCAACAGAATTTCTTAACCGAACTTTGCTTTCGCAGATCAATAATAAAAGAGTTAAATCTTCCTTTGATTAGGGATTCAAATAAAAGGTGACTTGGAACACCTAAAGATCAATTCCAAGTGGCGATTCTGTAAATAAAATAATCCCTACTCAAATTTGTCACTTTAATTGAAAAAAAACCTTTAACCCTCGTCCATACACATATCATCTTACTTCGGGGGGGGAGGGGGTAGAAAAAGGAGTGTAACAATTTGTAATCATCATACACTCATGGAAAATAATATACACATTGCTCTCCATTTATTTATTATTTATCATTGTTCTTACTACTTGATCTCGAGGTTATCCTAAATCGAGGTTGATATATTGTTACAATGCTGGTTTGATTTATTTTGTCATTCAATTTATTTGTTTAGTTCGTCATTTATCAATTGGTATTGAATCAGATCACGCATCTTTAAAATCACAATACGAGTATAATTGTTACTCGAATTTCGAGGTAAACAAGATCATAAGTAAGAAAATCCAGCCTAACTGATACCTACCTTGCATCACGAGATAATGAAATATGGAAAATCTAAGTTTTTGGCAACTTACACATCCATCCGCAATAGATCGCCGCAAATGGTTTTTGATGATCGTCGTCAAAGGTTCTTTGACGGCCATAAATTATGGAGAGGATTACACATAAGCAGGGGCGGATCTACCTTATGGGTTCGGGGTGCCACGGCACCCGCTCGCTTCGGTAAAAT
>ML267320.1:1903-16831 GCA_005239495.1 Nicotiana undulata
ACTCATAAGGCCTGGAAGCCTCCTCACCTCTCTCATAAGGCCTGGAAGCCTCCTCACATCTCTCATGAGGCATAGAAGCCTCCTCACATCACTTATAAGGCCTGGAAGCGTCCTCACATCACTCATAAGGACTGGAAGCCTCATCACCTCTCTCATAAGTCCTGGAAGCCTCCTCACATCACTCATAAGGCCTGCAGCCTCCTCACATCACTCAGTCAGACACTTTCAATTAGCCCTTAGGCCATAAACAAACCGGGTTCTCGACCCAAAACAGTGTTTCATTTTTCAAGAAATAGTATCAAAATACTCTGAGTGTCAAAATAATTTATCAGGAAAAAACTGACTGTAAATCACAACATATCAAGTGAGGAAACACAGTAAAACAGTCCTCCAAGGGGTAAACAGATCGGCACTAGGCCCCAAACACGGCTTACATCCCAAAACATATCATAATATATAAATACTAATTATGCATAAGCTTAAAAATTGGTTTAGCAACTCAATGGTCGCCTAAATACGGAGATATTTCCAAAGTTTCAATCTTTCCAGTTCAAAACCCGTAAAATGGTGCATAGTCCGGAGTTTCATACCCTCAGGACAGGATTTCAAGACATTACTTACCTCAAAACTAGCCCGAAATTATTCCGCAACACGCTTGCCTCTCGAATCAACCTCTGAAGGCTCCAAATCTACCAAGTTCAGATTTTTATCATCAACATATGCTTAAGAAATAAATTCCAATTGAAAAATATTGAATTTAACTCAAAAATCTGAAACCGGTTAAAACCCGACTCCCAGGCCCGCATCCCGAAACTCAAAATATTTTATACAAAAGTGTTCTTCGTCTTCCCACGAGTCCGTACATATAAAGAACACCAAAATCGGAGTCCGTTTGACCCCTCAAATCGACCCTTGAAGGTCTCATAATCTCATGCCCCAAAATCCTATTTTTCTACTATTTTTCATGAATTAAAGGCTGGGGTTATGGTCTATAATCACCCATAAACGATTTTTAATAATCAAATTTCTTACCTCTTTGATACCCACTCATTTTCTCCTTCACAAATCGCCCAAAAAGCTTCTCATCGGTCAAAAATTGAAAGAAAACTCGAACTTCTCGTTATATATATACTGCTCACGAGTTTTACTGCTCCCAATGGATTCCTTGTGAAATTCTAATCAATTTAGGCTTTTGAATCACTCAATTTGACGTTATAATGAAGGATATATGTAGGTTTTAAGATTTGCAAATAGTGCAGGTTTTTAATACGCAGTCAGGGGCAATTTCGTCATTAACTATAAAGATCTGGGCAACCTTGGTAAAATAGCCATAAAATCCTCATAGGATGTCCAAATTCGACGATTCTTTTTTGCTACGGGTCCGTAATTATGATACGGATCTAATTCTTCTTTCAAAACAGTAATCGGAGCTCATTTGTTCATTATGATATCATTTATGTTTGAAGAAACGACGCCGAAGCATAAGAAAAACGAGCACAATGCAGCCCAAACCTATCCAAAACTCACCCGAGCTCCTTGGGACCCCAACCAACTATACCAACACATCACATATGATCATTCAAACTTAGTTTCACTCTCAAAACACCAAAACTAACATCAAAACACCAAATTTACATCGGATTCAAGCCTAAGAACTTTGAAAATTTTAAAATCCACCAAAGATGCCGAAACTATCCAAAACAACTCCGATTGACCTGAAATTTTGCAGACACATCCAAAATGATATTACGAACCTGTTCCAACTGTCGGAATTCCATTCCGACCCCGATAGCCTATTTTCCACTGCCGACCGGAAATCACCAAAAACTAACTTTCGCCAATTCAAGCCTAATTCTACACCGGACATCAAAGAATTATTCTGAACACACTCCTAAGTCCCAAATCACCTAACAAAGCTATCCGATCAGTAAAATCCGCATTTCAAGGTCGTTTACCAATAAGTCAACTCTCAGTTGACTTTCCCATTTTAAGGCTATTTTTAAAGACTAAGTGACTGAATTCTCATTTAACCATTCCGATTTCAAGCTTATCAACTCTAACACATCAATAATAGAATAATCGGTCTATGATAAGTCAATAACAGCAATTATAATGCAGGTTTTACGTAACGACAGACCGGGTCGTTACACAAACAAATACGGTCGTAAAATTAGGTAATGCTATTTCTTGCCTAAATAGCCAATTGTCCCAACGGGACGCCGGAAGGTTGTTTTTGCAAAAAATAGTCACTTATAGTCGTTTCAAAAAATTTGGCCCAATTAGCGAGCACATCCCTAAAAGCTTCCTACCCGAAGTATTGCCGTATTCGCAAAGATGGTCCACTTCTCTTTTATTACAAAACTTTTGCAAAAAAATAACACGTTTTCGCATTCAGTCAAAACCTTTTATGGCTTTGTTTTCTTAATCAAAACATTTTTAACAAATGTGCAGGATGAACACAGTTGAAAACACTCCCTTTAGAGCTGTCGAGGAAATTCCCGTGGGACTCCATATGTGGTGGAGCGACGTGGGGGAAGTTAGTAGAAAGTCTACAGTAAAAGCTTTGGACTGACTCACTAGCCTTCTAAAACTCAAGCCGAGGTTGGATATCGTCGAAGCTTTAGTATCATTTTGGGACCCTTCCCACAACGTATTCCACTTTTCAGACTTTGAGTTGAAACCCACGCTAGAGGAAATAGCGGGGTATGCTGGTCTCAGTGACAATCTTAGAAATCGGTATCCGGTGGAACCCAGGGCGGTAACTCCACACAAGTTCTTGGATCTTTTGAACATTAGTCGTGACACTCAAGACTCACACTTGGCTGAAGGGTTCTGCACTTTCTATTTTCTGTACAAACGGTATGGAGATCCTCGGGGCTATGAAGCTGAAAATACTGGTCTGAATCACCATAAGAACCAGGCTAAATGGGAAGCCCGCAGAGGGTTAACTTTCGTGGTAGCGTTCCTGGGCACTTTAATCTGCCCCCGAGGTGAC
Source organism: Nicotiana undulata (assembly GCA_005239495.1). Taxonomy (NCBI): domain Eukaryota; kingdom Viridiplantae; phylum Streptophyta; class Magnoliopsida; order Solanales; family Solanaceae; genus Nicotiana; species Nicotiana undulata. Next base: position 4,899 of record ML267320.1, read on the forward strand.
GGATGATAGACATCAGACTGGTAGGAATGGAAGATTTCATGGCAAAGAAGAACAATGGCACTCTTATACCAATGATCTTAGCCGAAATTTACCGGGCCCTAACAATTTGCCAGTCACGGGGAAAGTTCTTTGAAGGGTGCAACCTGCTCCTACATATTTGGATGATCGAGCACCTCTGTCACCACCCAGGTTACATGAACTATGGTTTAACTTGCCTGAATTGTATTGAAGAACACAGTACTCGGGTAGAAGGCCGCAAATTTCCTGAGGGCACAGAAGCTTGGCACTCACATATGAGTTCATTGACCGCCGACCGAATCGAGTGGATCTTCGGATGGCTCCCCGTCGGCGAGGTTATCAATATGTCCGTTGAAGTGTGCTATATTTTGTTAATGAGTCTGAGAAGTATCCAGCCATATGCCCCACATCGGGTCTTACGGCAATTGGGTAGACAACAAGGCATTCCACATGATGAGGACTTATGCCAACAAGCCATTGAGTTGTGTCCGAGAGCTATATTTCCGGAAAACAGGGTCTGTCAGATTTGGAACCAGTGCAGATTCTTAGAGCCTCAGACTCGGGTGAGAAACTTATCTCAAGGGGAAGTAGAGCCAGACTATATTTTTTGGTATGGTAGAAGAGGCCGAGAGCACCAAGAACCAGAGCGACCTGCGAAAGACCTCACGTACAACATTTTACTGAGCAAACACAAGAACATTGGGGTTGGCTAGAAAAGGAAAACAGCTACCGGGCCACAATAAGTAAACTGGAGGCCCAGATTCGAGAACTCAAATTTGAAAACACTTTATAAACTGCTGCGGCTGAAGGGGAAAAAAACAGGCTGAACAAAGAAAATGAAGCCCTCAGGGCTCAAATTCAGAAAATGAGGATAGCCATTGAAAACCCCGAAAGAAGTAGATCCGACGAAAGACTTGTCACCAGTCTCAGGCAAAAGTTGTGTAGCTATGGTGACGATTTGGACAAAGCCGAGGAAGATTTCACCCGAGCTCGAGCGAAGTTGGCAAAGAATGCCGAAGAAAGGGCAGAATTCGTGCAAAAATTGAAGAGAAAGCACGACTAAGAAGTTCTGGGTTTGAAAGAAAGAATGGCCACCTTTGAAAACGAGATGGCCAAACAAGCACAAAGGTTTAAGGCAGAGAGAGAACAGAGTTATGACATGATAGCCCAGTTGGAAGAAGAATTGCGACAGTGGCAAAAGCAGACTCACAAAGACGCCCAGGCTTTAGAGGCAAGATCTCAGCAGATCGGGCCTCTACTTCAGGAGAAAGGTATTATCATATAAAGTGTCCGGGCGATAGCTGATTACATTGTCACCAAATGCCAGGAATGCGAAGACATGACTCAGACCACCTTCTTCTTAGCGGTTATGATCTTCGTCCACAAGATAATGGATGACCTCTACTGCCTCCAACAAGATATAGCACGCAGGCCCGTGGCAAGGCCGAATGATGCCCCACGGGTGCCTGAAGCAATAGAAGCACTGATATATTTTTGATATTTCTCGAGTTTGTATTTTATTTTCCTGCTGTAGTTCTGTCCAATCCACTGTAGTTTTTACATTTCCAAGAAAGTGTGTCTTAAGTCTTTTATAGTTTTTAAAAGTTTCAAAATGTACTGAAGTTTCCCATGAAATTGAAAGTATTTTATCCAATGAATGAAAGTTTTGGGAAATGTTTATTTCTTTCCTTCAAGTTTATCCCTTGAACTACGTGATGATCTGATTCACGCGGCGCCGTGGTACGTAGGCAATCCACATAGGATTCAATCATAATCTTAAGAAATGAAAGTGAGGGAGAAATAAAAGAGAAATAATAATAATAATAATAATTATACAATGAAAGAAAGCAAAGAGTGGTAGAGAAAGGCACAAATGATGAAAATAGGATAAAAATGAGGGAAAGTTCAAATCCGAGAAAATAAAGCCGGGATGAGACACACAACCATTGCAAAATATATAGAAAGGGTTTAATTGCCTAGGTGCATTGCATACCCCAAACGTGTGATTTCCCTATGTGATAAAATGTTTCGACCTAACGTGTCGTTGGTTCACTCTTAAAGGTGTTTTTCTAGGGTGGTTGGTTTTGCGGTAACCTGGCTCCCCATCCCTACTTCACTAGATCAAAGGGAAGCATAGAAATGACATCCGAAAGCCACTTATCAATCGTCAACTCTTCTGTGGAGGACCCAAATCCAGTCATCCCAACGCCTGAGTCAGCAACAGCTGAAGAGAATAGGATCATGCGTTGCCGTATGCTAGAAATGTGGGACGCATGGTCCAATGGTAGGGAACCACCCTGTTCCATCCCGGGTTTCCCTGAGATAATCCCCAGGAAAGCCGGGACTTCTAACATCCCTATAAGTTACCCGGCCACACCGTTCGGATACCCAACTATGTCGGCTCACTTTGCCGGAAGACCTTCTGAGGTTCGCCCCCAGGTCTTGTTCTCCGGTGCATCATCCAACATCTTCACTGCACCAGCGAGCTCCGCCACGGCTCCACCAACTATCACGGGCCCAGCTTTGAGCCGCCGGCGTTTACATTCCAAACGCCATCATATCTGGGCGCCACTCATGTCACTCCTGATTCATACCCCCGACAACCTCAGTATGAAGTTACTTTGGGACGAGATAAGAAAAGCCCCGAGCACGAGGAAATGGCTCGAAAAATGAAGAGTATCGAGCAGAGCCTCAAGAACATACATGGGCTGAGCGGGCAGAAAAGCGTCTCCTACGCCGATTTGTGCATGTTCCCACACGTCCACTTGCCTCTCGGGTTCAAAACCCCCAAGTTCGAAAAATATGATGGACATGGGGACCCCATAGCTCATCTGAAAAGGTATTGCAACCAACTCCGAGGAGCAGGTGGGAAAGAGGAACTTCTCATGGAATATTTTGGAGAGAGCTTAACATGGATTGCATAAGAATGGTACGTGGACCAGGATATATCCCGTTGGCACGTATGGGATGACCTAGCCCGAGACTTTGTTCGACAATTCCAATACAACGTGGATATCGCTCCCGATAGAAACTCTCTGTCCAACCTAAAAAAGAAGTTCTCAGAAAGTTTCAAAGAGTACGCTATTAAGTGGCGCGAGCAGGCGTCGGGTCAAACCTCCGATGGATGAGGTCGAAATGGTCAGTGTTTTTCTACAAGCACAAGAAGCGGATTACTTTCAAAATATGATGTCCGCCATGGGCAACCATTTGCAGAAGCAATCAAAATTGGGGAAATGGTTGAAAATGGTTTAAAGACCGATCGTATCCTAAGCCAATCAGCCATAAGAGCAACTTCCCAGGCCATCCAAAACGGATCCGGGAGTGCAGCCAACAGAAAGAAGAAAGAAGAAGGGGCCATGATGGCTTCCGATGTCAGGGGTCCTCGGCAACACTCAGGTTCATTCCCCAGAACCTCCCAACACTATTACCCTCACCAAAAGGCAGCTTACACTACATCTCCTTTTCCCTATGAAGTAATGAACGCTCAGCCGCATCTCCGGCCGCAACAACAATACAACCAGAACAGAGCTCTGCCCCCAAGAAATAACCATCCTCCCCTAGCTCCATACAATCCACGCCCTCCTCAAAATAACTACCCATACAATGCTTACCCCCGTGAGCCCCCGAGGAGACTCAATTTCACTCCTATCGGTGAGCCATATTCAAGTCTTTTCCCAAAATTGGTCCAAATGGGGCTTCTAGAGCCCGTACCTTCGACCAGACAAATCCCAGCATCAGTGTCATACAAACCCGGAACCAATTATGCCTACCATTCCGGAGCAGAGGGACACGACACGGAGGATTGCTGGACTCTTAAGCGGGCTGTGGAAAATCTTATAGAGCAAAAGAAGGTAGTGTTAAGGGATGAAGAAGCTCCCAATGTGACTAACAATCCATTTCCCACCCATAACAATGGGCCTGTTATCAGCATGATCTGCGAGGACCAAAATTTTGACCCAGCTTTGAAGGCTATCATTGCCATCGCAGACGTGGATAAAAATCCTAAGGAGACACCCAAGTCAACCAAAGAAATAAAAAAGAGTAATCCCGTTCCTCAAGCTACAGGGAAAGCTGAAGCCAAAACAAAGACGAGACCTTCTAAAGACGTCGTTCTTTACGTCCCCAGGGCACCCAAGAAGGAACAAGGTATGTTGAGCCCGCCTAGAAGGCTACAATTCAACAGAGCCGTGACAAACGACCCGAAAATGTATGTACCAAAGGGGACATACGTGACGCGGGGGCAAATAATTTCACCCAGGCTGAATGAGCCCGTGGTTATTAGTCGTGCGCCGCAAGCTCCCATAAAAAATACTACTGCCGTCCCTTGGAACTACAACAAGACGGTAGTAACATACAAAGGGAAAGAGATCACATGGTAAGCAATCGAAGCAAACTCCTCTGAGGGATACCTCAATCTGAAGGAGCTATCCAAAAACAAGCACAAACGCTTCCCTCTTAAAAGACCTATCACTGCCGAGGAAGCTGAGGAGTTCTTTAAGAAGATGAACATGACTGAATACCCCACAATTGAGGAAATCAGGAAAACTCCTGATCAAGTGTCACTCTTATCTTTGTTGATGGGCTCGAACGAGCATCAGAAAATACTCTTGAAAACGCTGAATGAAGCGTATGTGCCGACAGATACCTCAGTCGAACAATTTGAAAGAATGGCCGAGCGTTTCTTTGCAGTAAACAAAATTTCTTTAGCCAGGATGATCTACTGCCCGAGGGAGCCGCTCACAACAAAGACTTACACTTAACAGTTAAAAGTGAGGGATATTATGTGAAGAGAGTTATGCTTGACGGAGGTTCTGGGGTAGATATTTGCCCTTTATCCACACTACAGGGAATGAGAATCAGCACTGAGAGAATCAGGCCGAATAATGTCTGTGTCCGTGCCTTCGATGGAATCAAAAGGGACACCATTGGCGAAATAGACATAGCTATGATGATCGGCCCTGTCGACTTCACTGTAACCTTCCAAATTCTAGATATGGATACCTCATACAATTTCTTGCTAGGAAGACCGTGGATTCATGCCGCTGGAGCCGTACCCTCTACTCTCCATCAAATGGTCAAATTCGAATATGAAAATCAGGAGATAGTGGTCCATGGGGAGGACGAGCAGTCAATCTACAGAGACCCCTCGATCCCTTTCCTTGAAGCCAGAGAGGGGTGAGCACATTGTCTATCAAGCGTTTGAAATTATGCCGTCCAACCAGCATGAAGAAGTTGCTCCGTGCCCACAACCCTGCCTATCAAATGCGTCAATCATGGTCGCTACCAACATGATTAGACATGGATACAGACCCGGAAAGGGTCTTGGGGTGTCTTTGCAAGGTATCACTGAACCGATCTCTCTACCTGTCGCTAAAAAATTCTTCGGCATAGGTTTCCAAGCCTCAGATGAAGATGGGAAGTGGGCCGACGCTCGTAAAAGCAATGGATGGGACCTACCTCATCCGGTCCCACATATTACTGAGACTTTCATCAAACCGCAATATATCGAAGAAGAAGAGGCCTTTACAACCGAAGAAATCGAGGGAATATGTGAGGCCATGAAACAGATGCTGTATGAAACTAACATGGTCCAGTTGGGAGAAGGCTCAAGCAACGCTGAGGTGCAATACATGGGCCCAAACGCCAAGTTGCAGAATTGGAAGGCTACTCCATTCCCCGTCAAGAGGGAGACTCGGTAGTTCAGTTTTGCCATCTTTCCTGCACTATGAGTTATTTCAGGGTGTAACTCAAGTGTTTTTAATTTACTGCCTTTTTGAATTTCGATGTAAACCCTCCTATGTTCAAATTCAATGAAATGAAAAATCAAAATTTCATAGTCTATTATTCCTTCTAATTTTTTCCTATTTTTCTTATTTTCAGCCCTAATAATGCGGCTTTAAATAACATGACATGCTTGCGTACTTCATGCTCTAATCTTAATACGCCGTCTAACCTCGAAATAATGAGTCAAGAACCGGAATATGACGAAGAAGAGGCTTTTAGGGAAATAAACCGAGAATTAGAATTTTGGACCTTTCGGAGCCTCGTCGAATTTTGGCTCATGTAGTTTCTTAGTCTTCATTGTTGGGGGAGATTAAGGCTCGACAATTTGATGATCCATGCCTTGCATAGCTTTGGGATACAGTGGTCCAGGGCAGGGCCAAGGAGGTTACTTTGGGCGAGGATGGTGTTTTGAGGCTCCAGGGCCATTTATGTGTTCCTAATATTGATAGCGTGAGGAAGAGAATTTTAGAAGAGGCCCACAGTTCTCGGTATTCTGTTCATCCGGGTGCGACGAAGATGTACCGTGATTTGAAGCAGCATTACTGGTGGAGGCGGATGAAGAACGATATAGTGCAGTATGTGGCTAGGTGTCTCAATTGTCAGCAGGTCAAGTACGAGCACCAGAGGCCTGTTTCAGCAGATGCCCATTCCTGAGTGGAAATGAGAGCGCATCACCATGGAATTCGTGGTTGGGTTGCCTCAGACTTTGCGGAAGGTTGACACGGTTTGGGTCATTGTGGATAGATTGACCAAATCAGCGCATTTTATTCCCGTGGCTACTACTTATACTACAGAGAGGCTGACTCAGATTTACCTTTGAGAGATAGTCCGGTTGCATGGTGTACCGGTGTCTATCATTTCGGATTGAGGTCCTCAGTTCAGTTCCCACTTCTGGAGAGCTTTGCACAGTGAGATGGTCACTCAGATAGATCTCAGCTCAGCATTTCACCCTCAGACTGATGGTCAGTCGGAGCGTACAGTTCAGATTTTGGAGGATATGCTCAGGGCTTGTGTGATTGATTTTGGCAGTCAATGGGACCAGTTCTTGCCTTTGGCAGAGTTTGCATACAATAACAGTTATCAGTCCAGCATCGAGATGGCTCCATTCGAGGCTTTATATGGTCGACGATGTCGTTCTCCTATAGGGTGGTTTGAGCCCGGCAAGGCCAAGTTATATGGCACAGATCTGGTGAGACATGCTTTGGATAGGGTGAAGATTATTCAGGAGAGACTTTGCACAGCTCAGTCCAGACAGAAAATTTACGCAGATCAGCGGGCGCGTGATGTAGCATTCATGGAGGGAGATAAGGTTATGTTGAAGATTTCGCCGATGAAGGGCGTTATGAGATTCGGGAAGAAGGGCAAGCTGAGCCCCAGGTTTATAGGCCCTTTCGAGGTGTTGAGGCGAGTCGGGGAGGTTGCTTATGAGCTCGCTTTACCTCCCGCCTTATCAAGAGTTCATCCGGTATTTCATGTATCCATGCTCCAGAGATATCAAGCCGATTTCCCCCACGTGATTGATTTCAGCACTATTCAGTTAGATGTGAAGTTGGGCTTCGAGGAGGAGCCAGTTGCTATTATTGATAGGCAGGACCACCAGTTGAGGTCTAAGAGAATTTCTTCCATAAAGGTCCAGTGGAGGGGCCAACCAGTCGATGAGGCGACTTGGGAGTCCGAGGAGGACATGCGGAGAAGGTGTCCTCAGTTATTCGGCACTTCAGGTACGATTCTACGTCCGTTCGAGGACGAACGTTTGTTTTAGAGGGGGAGATTGTGATGACCCAAAAGGGGTCATCTTATGTAAATCTAATTGTGACTGTGTTGCGAGGCCCCGAAAGCCTCTGTTAATCTTACCTCGATGTGCGTGTGCATCTCGGGCGCATAGCCGGGAAGCCTTTATGTGAAAACTTTATAAAGAGTTGAACTTATGATAATTAATTGAATAAAGTTGACTTTGGTCAACATTTTTGGTAAACGGACCCAGACCCGTAATTTGACGGTCCCGGAAGGTCTGTAGGAAAATATGGGACTTGGGCGTATGCCCGGAATCGAATTCCGAGGACCCATGTCCGAGAAATGAATTTTTAAAGTAAATTGTTTTATGGAAATATTAAAGGCTTATGAAAATGAACCTTGATGTGAAACCTGTGCTGCTAGGCCCGTATTATGGTTTCGGAGCCCGGAACAGGTTCAATATGTGTTATTTAAGTTATATGTAAAGTTTGCTAAGAAACGGACTTGATTTGACGGGTTTCAGATAAAAGTGGAAAAATTAGAGTTAATGAAGTTTTGAGGATTTTCATAGAATTTGAAATTTGGCTTGAAATATGATTTTATGTTACCGAGGTAGGAATGCAATTCTGAGATCGGGAATAGTTTCGTTATGTCATTTATGACTTGTCTGCAAAATTTGAAGTCATTCCGAGTAGTATAGGACGGTTCGGCGCCTTGAAGTGAATTTTGGAATTTCTTAAGTTCTTAAGTTGACTCAATTTTGTTTGGGGGTTGAATTTTGAGTTTCGTTGTTGTTTTACATGTTCCGGAAGTTCGAGCGAATTCGTATCATGAATACAGACTTGCCGGTGCTTTTGGACGGGGTCCCAAGGGGCTCAGGTGTGGTTTAGACCCCCGGGAGCTAAGTTAGAAAAACCAATTTTTTTTGCTATCTGGTTTCCTTCTCTGCGATCGCAGAAGGTGGGTTGCGATCATGGAGAAGGATTTTGCTGGGCTGTTGATTGTTCTCTGCGATCGCAACCTCCCCTTTTCGATCGCAGAGGTATGGGTTCCACACCTTCGCGATCGCAGCCTTTTTCTCGCGATCGCATTGAGTCGCATCTGGGCCGGGTGAGTTTGTTCTTCGCGATCGTAGGACCTCTGCCGCGATCGCAGAGGTCAGGCCAGTTGGCCTTCGCGATCGCAGGCCTCGGGTCGCGATCGCATAGAAGCTTTATCTAGGCAGTTTAATTAAATACATGACTTAGCATATTTTCTCCATTTTCATCTTCCTCCTCAAGTTTTTAGAGAGATCTTCAAGGGACCTTCCACCACTGTTATTGAGGTAAGTAAATTCCATAGTTTTACTAGTTTCAAACATTAATTCCTAGTTAAATTCACTACTAAATTATCTAAAACCATAGAATTAGGTAGTAATTTTAGGGTTCTTGAGGATTTTGTGATTTTTCCATTTTAGGCCTTGAATTCAAGTAGGAATCACACCTTAATGATCCTTAGGCTATGGGTGAGTGATCCCTTCGAGAATTTTCGGAATTTGCTCATGAGGGACCGGGGTTGAAATTTGGGAATTCTTCAAGAATACCGATTTTATTGAATAACTAGGATAACTTCCCGCTTTGTGCATGCATTGATATTATTGTATACCTTTTGGCTAGTTGCGAGTCCTCGGGTGTAGAGTTTGGAGTTTNATTGTTTGGGGGCTACGTATGCGCCTAGTGACGAGAGTCCGTACGTAGAGGCTATTATTGTTATGTCCGGGTAGTAGGCCCACATCATGCCTTGTATGCTTTCTCGTAATGCCTTATATGCTTTCCTCGTAATGCCTGATATGTTTTCCTTGTAATGCTTTATATGATTTATTGTGACGCCATATGTACTATGAGATTATGTTTTGTATAGTGTTGTTCCTCTGAGGCTTTATGGAAAATAGTTGAATGGTAAGGAATTTGTTATGGAAAGTAAGTATTGTAAGATATTGGGATCGGGCCGTACGCCACGGCAGAGTTGAAAAGAAATATTGAAATATATGGGATCGGGCCGTACGCCACGTCACTGTTGAGGAATATTTGAAATATATGGGATCGGGCCATACGCCACGACATCGTTGAGGAATAATTGTGATATACACATGGGATCGGGCCGTACGCCACGACGAGTTTAGAAGGTACCTTATGGGAGCGGGCCGTACGCCACGACGGATCTAAGAATTTGTGATTATTGTTTCGTTCGGGTGTCTTACCCTTGAAAGTGCTTTATTGTTTAGTTCAGTAGTTGTTTGGATTTATGCTCCTGATATGTACTTGTTACTTATTTCCTGACATGCCTACTGTATTTCATTATATTCTATCATATGTTATTACTGTTGGACCTTAGTGAGTATCGAGTCGACCTCTCGTCACTACTTCTTCGAGTTTAGGCGGGATACTCACTGGGTACATATTTATTTAATATGTACTCATGCTGCACTTTCTTTTCTTTTCTGTACTTGAATGTACAAGTCCAGAGGCTGGTACGTCTGATTATCAGACCGGTGCTGGATATTGATAGCGTGGTCATACTTCACGGTGAGCTGCTTTCCCGGCGACTTCCTAGCAGCACCCTGGAGTTCTTTTGTTATATTCTCTGTCCATTTCATTCAGACTGAGACTATGTATATAATGTAGTCATTGTATATTCAGTAGTTGCCCATGACACTCGTGACACTAGTTCCTGGAACACACGCGTAGTGTATATATATATATTTTGGGTTTGGGTTGTACATGCATGCATATGCTTTATTTCCATGTCAAGCTATCATCATGTTTAACTGTTTAAAATTTGTAAATGTTGACTTGGTTAATTAGATGGGAAGGGTAACACTTAGTGTAATTTGTGTTGGCTTGCCTAACCCCGTCGTTGGGCACCATCACGACCCGGATTAGGATTCTGGGCCGTGACAGAAAAGCCAGAATGGGAAGATACATCTATTTGGACCTCATACAAGCAATGAGAGAAATTAAAATGAGAGAGTCTTGTTGGTGAAAACTCGCAAAAAGCACTACAGGGCGATGGCGAGAAGAGAAATGAGAGAGGTTAGCTGGTGAAAACCCGAAAAGGGCACTACTATTCGAAAAGAGGATGATTGGTCGCTGATACCGACATGATCTGGGGCAAGGTTTCTCAACCTCGAGTTAAAAGTCGTGACGAATTTCTGAGAGTCAGATGATTTATATAGATCAGGCATTTAGTCCAAGACCCATGTCATGTTCATTGAAAGCCGCGTGCACTCCAGATAAGTCCTTTTTCTCTCCCCGAAAGGGATATTTTTGTCAAAATTCATTGTCCCCGGTTCTTTGTTATTCCCTTTCAATCCCTTTCAGTCTGACTCTATTTCTAAGTTAAGGCAAAGAAAGGATGGCAAGACTGATTTACAGGGCTCTCATTTGACACGGGCTAATATGCAAAAGGCACCCAGCCTCGTCAGGGGCATCAAGTCGACCTCGACTGGCCATGGCGGCCGATGTTGCAACTCAAAACCCTTGAAAGGAGAAAATCAAATTGAAGTGCCTATAAAGGAGAATGAAGGGAAATTTTAAGTCCCACGTGGCCAACCCTCTCGGCGAGGTTTGAAAACCCGAAATATTCCAAATGCCTTAAAGTTAAAGTTGGAAGAAAAGTAAGAAACGAAAAGCCAATAAAGGCGAAACAAACTTGGAAAGGTTAAGTCCCACGCGACTAACCGTTGCAGCAGAATTTGAGGGGGCCAAAATTTCCCCGATACTCTGGAAATCCAAAAGAAAAAGCAAGTGAAAGGCCTACAAAGGCAAAGTAAAGCCAATTATCGGGTCCTACGTGACCGTTCGCCATGGGAAAACCTGGAAAGCCAAGGTCCCCGGGATTAGAGATGAAACCCAATCCCCAACCAACAAGCAGGCGGTTGAGATCTTCGTCAACGGAGCTGAGATCAAACAGTCAAAATAATCAAGGCCGCAAAACCAACTACCGTTTCAAACTAAAAAAATGTTCTTTGTTGAAATAAGAAACAGGTGCAACTCAAAAGCAACCGCGCAAAAGTAGGTGCAACCAAAAGAAAAGGCGTAAGAGCTAGAAGCAGCTCTGCAACAACAACTCCAGAAAGGAAGTTTTCCCCAAAACCCTTTCCCGCATTCTTTCAAAAAACAAATGTTGAAAATAGCTCAAACCTGAAGTGGTGTAGGGTCTCCAAACCCTAGCTACACTTTTTCCAATTAAGGGTACACATTCCCTAATTGATATTTTTCTTTTCCAATTAAGGGTATACATTCTCTAATTGATTTCCTTCTCCCGACACGGGGGAACACGCTCCCTAGTCTATGCCAATTAAGGGTATACATTCCCTAATTGATGTCTTCTTTTCCAATTAAGGGTATACATTCCCT
>ML267321.1:0-11108 GCA_005239495.1 Nicotiana undulata
CGTGCAGGTCCAGGTAGGGACTCTGATTGACCCCTCCGCTAGGATTTCGGGGTTCAGCTGTGATTTGTTAAGCTCCACCTCTTCGTGGAGCTTTCATAGGATGGTTACTTTTGTTGTACAATTTGGGTGTAGTCGGGGCCTTGTCCCGACAGCGCTTATGACACTCTTAGAGGCTATTGTGGACACATATTCTGGGTTTCTTTTTGCAGTTTTTTAGTCTCCATCCCATAGGCTTGGAATGTATATATATGTGTGTAGGCATGTATGTCTTCAGTCGCAGCCTCGTCGTCCAGCTAGTACTTTATTATTTTGGCTTGTCTACCTTTTTTTATATGGCTTACTGTTATTCAGGTCATGACCTTAACGGTCCAGGCTTAGTATTTCAGATGTTGTACTGCTCGATCTGTTGGGCCCCCAGTTTATTTAGCTAATATGTTTAGTGGCTAACTCGATCGAATACAGTATCGAGTGCCAGTCGTGCCTCCCTTAGTTTGGGGCGTGACAACTTCGACTACAACATTGTTCTTGGCAGACCATGGCTACTCGAGATGAAGGTTGTTCCATCAATATATCATCAACTTCTGAAATTCCCAACTCCAGAGGGAATTAAACAAATAAGAGGAGATCAACCGGCGGCAAGGGAGATGAACGCGATATTAGTTTCCATCAATAAAGTTAAGGAACATGTAGCATAGCAATTACAGGAACTGACGCCTGCTCCCGAATCAGACGAAGTTGACAAAGGGGAGGAGCAGCTGGATTCCTATCAGGTACCAAGGTATTTTCAAATACCGGAAGAAACAGATGCAACCAAATCCACGACGAAAGCACTCGAACAAATCACATTGTTTGAGAAGTTCATAGAAAGGAAGTTCCACTCAGTGACAAGATTAAACCCCAAGCTCAGGTCAGGATTTATAGAATTTATTAAAATTAATGTTGATTGTTTTGCATGGTCACATGTAGGTATAACAGGTATTCTACTAGAAGAGGCCATGCATAAGTTAAGCCTTGACCTCACCATCCCTCCGGTAAGGCATAAAAGTGCCCCATTGCCGAGATCAGAAACATGTTTGTGAAAGAAGATGTAACTCTATTGCTTGATATCGGTTCAATCTGGGAGGTAACGTATCCCGACTAGTTGGCTAACGTAATGGTAGTTCCAAAAAAGAATAATAAGTTTCACATATGCGTAGATTATAATGATATGAATAAGGCGTGCCCAAAAGACTCTTTCCCATTTCCAAATATTGATCAAATAATTGATGCAATGGCCAGGAACGGGTTGATGAGTTACCTCGATGCCTATTTCGGGTACAAACAAATCAAAAGAACCCAGAGGATATGGAAAAGACTTCGTTCATAACGAACTTTGGTACATATTGTTACAATGTGATGCCTTTCGGGCTTAAAAACGCCGGAGCCACTTATCAGAAGCTCGTGAACAAAATGTTCGAAAAACGAATAGGGAAAACAATGGAAGTTTACATAGATGATATGTTGGTTAAATATTTGAACGCAAGTGACCATCTGAAACACCTCCAGGAAACCTTTGATATCCTAAGGAAGTAGAACATGAAGCTTAACCCCGAAAAGTGTGCATTTAGAGTCAGCTTCGATAACGTTTTGGGTTTCCTAGTGTCACAAAGGGGGATCGAAATCAATCCTGAAAAAATTAAAGCCATCGAGGACATTCCTGACCAGTTGACAAATATGAAGGAAGTCCAAAGGTTAACTGGAAAACTAGCTGCTCTAAGCAGGTTTATTTCCCCGTCTTCGGAAAAGTGCCATCACTTCTTCTCACTTCTGAAGAAGAAGAACAACTTCGAATGAACTTCGGAATGCCAGCAGGCTCTAAAAGACTTTAAAAGGTATTTATCAAGCCCTCCGTTACTACCGAAATCGGAGGAAGGCAAACAATTGCTAATTTACTTAGCGGGTTCGGAGGTAGCGGTAAGTGTTGTTCTAGCCCGGGAAGGCTAAGGTACGCAATCTCCTATCTATTACGTTAGAAAAATTTTAATGGGAGCGAAAACTCCCTACAAATTATCCTTAGCTCTCGTAATCGCCGCTCAAAATCTTAGGCCTTATTATTAATTCCACCCAATAGTCGTGGTGACAACTTTTCCCCGGTGGAATCCTTCACAAACCTGAATTTTCAGGTCGACTGGCCAATTTCAGTCCTGAACTGCTACCGTTGCCACCAAAGAAGCGGTGATGGTGTCGGAAACGATATCAGGAATCTGAACCTTGTTTACGAATGGGGCTTCCAACGTGATTGATTACGCCCTCAGGAGAAACCCTGAGGCAGGCCATAAAAATCATTCCCTTGACTAACAATGAAACCGAGTGTAAGGCTTTGATTGCAAGACTTGAAATAGCTCGAGGATTAGGCTTCGAGGTTACTGAAATCAAATATGATTCCCAACTGGTGGTAAATTAGGTATATGAGATCTTCGACACCAAAAAGGAATGCATGCATTAATATGTTGTGAAAGTTCAGTATGTGCTAGCACGGTTCAGGGAATGGTCAATCACCCATATCCTGAGAGAAGAAAATGCAGAACCAGACGTGCTGGCCAATTTGGGCTCGTCCAGGAAATGAAGAGATTAGATTCCAGTATGGTCGTGCAGCTCACATCCGCATTGGATTTGGACGGTTATTATGAAGTAAATGCGACGAATTTGTCATGGGACTGGAGTAATGAAATTATCGATTACCTTGAGCACGACAAACTTCCCGAAGATGAAGGCATCTCGGGCACTCCGCGCCAAAGCAGCTCGCTCCAGCTTATGGGGAGGCCAATCGTATAAAAGGTTGAGGCTTGTTGGCCCGGTGTTTAGGAGCCTCCAAGGCTAATTATGTCACGAGAAAAGTTCATGAAGGAATCCGTGGAAACCACTCTGGTGCAAACTCGTTATTGCTAAAGTTAGTTAGCACAGGATGTTACTAGCCCCGTATGGAACAAGACGCCAAGGTATTTGTTCATAAATGCGACAAGTATCAATGCCATGCGCCACTAGTATACAAACCGGCAGAGTTATTGCATTCGATATTATCGCCTTGGCCATTCAAGAAATGAGTGATGGACATAGTTGGTCCATTGCTGCCGGCTCCCAGTAAGGTAAGATTGCATTCAATTTTAACTGATCACTTCCTAAGTGAGTTGAAGGGGGTCCTTACTAGAAGATCGTCGAGCGCGAAGTCGATTTCCTGTGGGAGAATATAATTTGCAGGTTCGGAATACCAAAGGATATAGCCTGCGACAACGGGCCATAGTTCATTGGCACAAAGGTCACAAAATTACTTGAGGATTTGTAAATCAAAAGAATCACATATTCACCATACCATCCGAGTGCAATTGGCCAAGCAAAGTCGACAAACAAGGTGATTATCCAAAACCTCAAAAATAAATTGGAAGCAGCCAAAGGAAAATGGACCAAAGAGTTACCGGGAGTGCTGTGGGCATACCGGACAACGACCAAGTCAAGCACAGGAGGGACACCTTTATCTCTCGTATACGGAGTAGAAGCTCTGATGTCGGTATAAGTGGGAGAACCTACCATGAGATAATTCCGGGCGGATGAAGCAACAAACAATGAAGAATTTCTAGTCAAATTGGAGCTGCTTAACGAACGCAGGGACTTGGTGTCATAAGGATGGTGGCCCAAAAACAAATAATGAAAAGATACTATAATTGGAGGTCCAATCTCCGCTATTTCAAAGTAGGAGACTTGGTCTTAAAAAGGGTGACTCAAAACACCCGAGAGATCAACATAGGGAAGCTGGGTACGATGTGAAAAGGGCCCTACCGGGTATCAACTATCATCTGGAAATGATTATATGAAATGGAAAATCAAGACTGAGTAAAATTGTCGAGCAACTGGAATGTGTCACACCTCAAAAGGTATTATTGATGTGAGCATCGCTTATACTGAAAGTATGTGCTGCACTTTTTCCTTTCGTCCAGTTTCTGTCCCAACTGGGTTTTTCTGGCAAGGTTTTTAACAAGGCAACAACGGAAAGCAAACTATGAAGGAAACGCCATCAACAGAAATAAGACCTTTAAATGAAAAGTCATATAAACAACAAACCATTGTGGGATGGTTAGATAGTCTTTGGCTCGGCAACAAAGTTTTTAACGGGAAACAAAACTTGCTATCGGACTAAAATGTATTCGACTGTTCACGAGTGCCCTTTTACTAAAAGCCACTGGGGGTGGTAAGATATTATTTGGCTAAGTAGCAAAGTTCCTAATGGGAAACGAATCTTGCTATCGTACCGAAGATTATCCAACCAGTCACTAGTGGAATCTTCAAAGGAGCAAGACTTCCAGTGTTCCAATTTGCATTCGAATACTAGGTGGAGGGAATGATACGAGAATACGGCAACCAGATTGCCATAGAAATCGGGACTACGAAATCCAGGAACAAAAATGTATTGTAGGGACAGGGGATTGCGTGCCCAGCCCCGTAGAAACAAGTTGTACAAATTAGCCACAAGTAATGGTAATTTCATTTTCAGCAAAACGAATGATTATGTACTTTTGAAGATAGAAGGAATAAAATAAAGTCCTTTTATTTTTACCTCGTTTCTTGTCCAAACGATGAATTAATTTTATCATTTGACAGTTAATCAAGTAATTCAAATGCTAGTGCCGAGATGAATAGGAGACGTCCTCTTCAAGATCACTGTAAACATAAGAGGGACCTCTCTAATGAAACCCTCACAGTAAAGGGTTGGTTCCGGAAGAGTTTATACCCAGAACCCAAATGCTTTTGGGGGAAAATGCACCCAAAGCCTTGCATAATTCGACACAAAAAAGTAAACTTTGCAAAATGCTTAAACGAAAAGCGCTTTTAAATAACAAACATTCCAAGCAGCTCAAGTATAAAAGCATGAAAAGAAAACAACAAAGGGAAAAGAAAGCAAAAAACTAAACTACTGCATACCCAAAACTTGGGGGAAGAGAAGCATTTGCGCCCTAGGAGAAGTAGGAAGATTTGGCGTCGGTTTGGGATCTTGACCTTCATCATTATCCTCTTCAAGTTCCTCCTCATCTCCTGAGAACTCGGAACTGCAAGAGTCAGTTGCATCGGGTCGAGCCGGGAAGCACCTTTGGACGATTGACTCCAGCTTTGGCCTCTTCCAAGGTTTTTTTCCTCATGTTATACATAGAATGTGTTTTCTGAACAGTGAGGGAATCCGCTTGGTGTTGGAGCTTTAATTTAAGCAGATCAGCCTTGCTCAAAAGGCTATCCCGCTCGAATCTTGTGGTCCTACGACTGAGATCAAGGTCATGGATAGTGGAGATATGAACCTTATTGTCTTCCATGACCCTCTTATACTTCTTCTCCATCTGGGCACGCTTCTCCTCGGTATCAGTAGCCTCTTCATCTTTGGAGTTCAAGGCTGACTCGAAGTTATTTAATCTCTTAATAGAGGCAGGCTCACGCTCGGCAACGACAAGTACATCGTTTTGGACCTCAGACCATTTTGCCTTGGCTTCTTAAAATTATACACTTAATTGGGAGGCCTCTTGGCTAAGGTCCCTCACTTCCTGCTCGCTATGATGCAACTGAGCCTCCAATCATCGGCTTCAACAGCTTGTGCATCCAGTGTCGGGAGGCAAGCAACAACTTGGTCCCTCTCGGCCAACAATTGATCCCACTCTAAAGTAAGCTTCTATTTATCAAGGATCAACTTCTGAAGGCCCTCAGAAGCAAGGAAGTTGGAATGCGAAGCAAAAACTCAAGTTAGAAATTTTGTCATAACAAATCAACAGAAAACATATAGCAAAGATATCGAGTACCATACCGTTGCTACGTTGTACATGCCATTATTTATTATACACTCCCCCAAAAGAGAGTGTATGTTCTTCTTGTCTTTATCTGAAGCAAGTGGCTTCAGGTAATTGGCAAGTTTCACCGGCTGGGACAACAGATAGCACTCGGTAGAAATTGAGAGGGAGACACTCCTACACCTCTAAGGATCTGCAGAGGGGGCGAATAGTTGTGCCCTAAATTTCCATGGTCTGGGGACTGTAGAGAAAGGACATCCACCTCTCGGGTTTCTGCGGTCGGTGGGGGTTATAGTAGTTTCTAGTGACGAAGGTATGACCGACGTGGAAAGGAGATAAAGCTGATGGCGTTGTGGGTTGAGAAGCATATGCGGAAAAGGTAGTGCTGGTTGTAGGTTGATCATTAACTGAAGACGGAAGAGGACTGGTACTCAGCCTCATAGTACTGGGAGCAGCAATTGGACTCGAGAGCGAGAATTGGCATTCTTCACTAGGTCCCACTCTCCCAGTGCGCTTGGGCATCGTCCTCGGTTGGTGTTACGAGCTCCTCAGATTGAGAGTTTTGTTTAGCTAATGAAGGTTGTTGTCTCCTTTGTAGGGAAGCCCCTTCATCATCAATCACCACAGTGGATGCGGCTGGCTCGGGCGTGATGCTCTTCACCTTTTTATTTTTTACCATCGGCCGAGGATGAGTGGCGCCTTTTTGGTTGCTTTTTCTCTGTCCGGGGACTCTGAGAGGAAGCACTTGCACCAGAAGCTGATCCGATGTCGAGTGAATGCCTCATTCATCAACCTCGCAGCCTATGTGGGATCAACCAAAACATCCTCCTCGTGGACGGTAACAGAGCCCTACGGAAGACCTAAATTCAACGGAAAAAGAAGTTAGCCAATTTTCTTATACACAATAATGAAATAAAGGCGAGACTAGTTTTAGCGAGTCAACTTTGTTACGCCCCGCAATATTACGTCAATATTACATCCCGCATTATTATATTATGATGATGTTATGCCTTGCAGTACTACATTATGATGATGTTACGCTTCGCAGTATTAAATTACGACGATGTTGCACCCTGTATTATTGTATGTTGTATTTGTCGTAAGGTAATCGACATCAATCCAAGAAAACGATTATTTGGAGATTATAAGGATTATGCCATTTCAAACAAATGATGAGTAAATTCATGAAGGTGAGAGCGGAAGCAAGTCAAAGAAAATGAATTTTCGTCCAAGTTTGACATGTTGGGATAAAATACGGCCCGAGCTAAAATACTCGGTATTTATGGACTAGTGTCGTACAAGATACCACATGACCATGATAGTAAGATGTATCAAGTGTGTTAAAAGTGAGTAGTATTTTAAGTAATTTTGAGATAATTCTTAATTATGTGGATAATCGGGTAATTATTGATTAATGGGGGATGAACAAATTAATTAAGTGGATAATTGTTGAGTGGGATATATCCCCCAACGTGGCATCCATATAAGATCCATTAGTGACTCTTAAATAAAATTGCAAGATGGCAACATTTAAGGAGATAAGTACCTTACCTCATTTGGTTAAAGTGTTATCAAGAAAGGCAAAACAAAAATGTTACGCCACTAACCATTTCCTTGCTGGCAGTGAGAAAACATTCCATTTCAAATTAATGATATTGTTCATAAGCTTCAAAGAGTAATATTTATATTTACTAAGTTATGGATGAAGCTACAAAAAGTTCATACGAGATTTCATAAGGCAATAGCAACGGGATTTTACGATCCTAAGGGAGTACGGTGCAATCTTTCTCAAGAATATCATATGAATTTTTCCCTACCTCCATCCATTGTTACGTGTTTTGTCTCAAAAGACGTGTGTTAGAGGAATTGTCAAGAGAATCGATCCAGGTATGTTAAGGCTAATCTCTTCCTTCATTTTGCATGATCTCGTAATTACACAAGTTTGATAACGAGGCATAAAGAAAAATTCATGTCCCGGAATTAACCTATATTTTCCTAGTTTTGTAAGCTACAATATTCTCCTTATCTGGACTTCATATTCAATTGAGTATTTCCTTCTTCTAGACAAGAGAGTAGAGAGTTTATATATACAGTATTACAATATTTTCATTACTATCGAGTTATAATAGATGGGCAGGCCCCTATTGGGCAACCTTTGATCAGATGGTAAGTTATATACCGAGCCTACTTTGGTCGAGCACCTATGAGCGAGCCCAGTTGTCCGAGATACAGAGCCTAGTATGGTCGAGCGCCTATGAGCGAGCCTACTATTGCAGAGCAATTATATATATACCGAGCCTTATAAGGCCGGACAACTATTTTACTTACTATATTTAGAGAGTTGAGTCAGTATCAGCAGGTAAGCATATCTTCAGATTATCTTTGACTCACAGTTGCTTTCAGTTATTATATTATCAGTTCAGTTTCAGCTTTCAGTATATTGCCCTACATACTCCGTACATTATTTCATACTGCCGTTCCTTTTTTGGGGGCGCTGCATTTCATGCGTGCTGGTTCAGACAGACAAACGGGTAGACCTCCTCATTAGATGTTGCCCGAGTTCAGCTTGATCAGTAAGCTCCATACCCTTCGGAGTTGCCGGGTCTAGAGTTTTACGTACATCTTTGTATATATGTATATATGTTATGAGTAGGTTGGGGCCTTGTTCCGATCATGGTATATCCATCAGTAGAGGCTTGTAGACATATCATGTCAGTTAGTGCAGTATGTTGGGCTTATAGGCCTTTTAGGTGTGTTTTGTTGGTTTGCCAACTGTAGTAGTTATGACGGCCTTGTCGGTCCAGCATTATATTAATGTTTAGTCAGCATTTGCAATTGTCTTGCAGTGTGGCCCATGGCCAAAGTATGACATTATATGTTCAGATTCCCTTAGTCGCAAGTTGGTACGCAAGGATAGGTGAGGCACCGAGTGCCGGTCTCTCCCCCCAGGTTCAAGGCGTGAAAAACTTACCATGATTTTTGGCCTTCCACCCGTATTTGGGGGCTGGTTCTTTCCACCGGCGGGTTTTAGGCGTGGTAGTGTCTAGAATTTTCTGAAGCCACTGCTCCAAGACTTCAACCTTTGATGGTGTCCACCGAGTTGCTGAAATAATGAAAAGAGAAGGATCAATATCAACACGAAAAAACCTTTTCAGAGAGAAAACAGACGTTGAACTTACGTGTACGAGTCCATGACTCAGGGAAAAGATGGAGGCGACCGTCTGTTGATACCCAATTTGCCCTCATATTTTATAAAATATTCTATATACTTTCAAAATATCATTTTGCATTATTACCAAATTTACAAGAGTCATATAAATATTTTCTATAGTGTCCTATAATTTTAAAAGCTTTAAATTAATTTTCTTGCATTTAAATTATTCAAATAAATATTAATTATTCCTTCAAATTATTTTGGGATGATTTAATCATCCAAATTTATTATTTACACCCATATGTATATTTTCTAATATTTTACTTTATTTCGTGTAATTACATTTGTATTTTCAAGCTATTTACACATTTTTTGCAATAATAACCTACATTATATACATAATTATTTTTATTACATTATTTATGCTAAAATAGCATTTTTTTAAAAATATTTTTGTAATGTTAAGCTATTATTTTCAGTTATTTTACTGCATAAATAATATTTTTATTATTTATTAATTACTTTTTATAAATAAAAAAATTAAAACAAATTTCATGTATTTAAACTATGGCTCAATTTTGAGTTGATTTCGGACCAAAATTATAGCCCAATTCCCCAGCCCAAACCAGACGATCCCTTTAATAAACCCGGTCGCGACCCGTCTCAATGACCTGCCCCGCTTCCCTTTCGATCCTGACTGTTGATCTTAAATGATCAACGGCCCACAACATGCTTTCCCATGTTTTATTGATTTCCGGCCACTTATGGCCACAACTTCCGGCGGCCAGCCACCACTAGTGGCAGGGCTGACCGATGCGACCCCGCCCATCACAACCCAGGCCCCAGCGAACCCAAATATCTCACCCCAGGCCATGGATTATGCCAAGGCTGTCAAGCCAACATCAAATATGAATGCTATGCAAGATAGAATTACAACTGTTGCTCCAATTCCATTCAGGCGACCAACATATTTACAAGGGCAGCCATTAATTGAATTTACAGACGTTGAAATAGATCGAATGAATGTTATAGAAGGCCTTCAGTTCGCTGTGGTGTGTAAGTTTTCATATGGCTGGCCAGAACTTAATGAATTACGTAGAGTAATCCCAATTCAATGTGGGATTAAGGGTGAATGCAATATTGGATACCTACGTGAACGACACCTACTGGTAAGGCTATCACTATGGCAAGATTTCATAGAGTTTACATCTAAAATAGTTTATTACATCAAGGATAAATCTGGTAAAGATTACCAGATGAGGACAATGATATATGATGCTAATTTTAAGGCTGGGGAAGAGACATCAAGAGTTATGGCTTGGATATCTTTCCCCAACCTGCTACCAACTTTCTTTGTGAAAGAGTCTCTGTTCTCTTTAGCTTCAGCAGTTGGTAAGCCGTTGCATCTGGATATGGCCACAATCAATAAAACGAGGCCCAACTGTGCTCGTGTGAAAGTCCTGGTAGACTTGTTAGCAGACCTGCCAAAGAAGATAAGAATGGACATTAGGAATGAGGCTACAGGCAAGGTGAAAACTGAGTGGATCACAATAAAATATGACTACTTGCCTAAATACTGTCGAGAATGCAAGCTACAAGGTCATGATATGCTTGAATGCAGGAGATTACACCCAGAATTAATGCAGAGTTATAATGAAGAGCAACAGCCCCAAAATAATACAAGAGTCCAGCCATCAGGAGTCACTAAACAACCAGCCCCTATTAGGATCTTATCTAGTGGGAGAGTAGTAGGGAATGTAGGACAACATTGGCAAGAAGTAAGGGATAATAAGGGCAAGGGAAAGCAGGTAGATGGAGGAAACAAAACAGGGAAAGAGATGGTACCAGTTGGCAAGCAGAATACAACAATACACAAGCAGCTTCAAAACACAAATCAGTTTGCACTACTTGAGGATACACCTACTGGGGATCAGGAGAACAATCAGCTGACAATTGTTGAAGACAGTAGTGTGCAAAATCAAGGGCAAAAGGAGGCAATGTTGAATGCAGCAGCAGCATTTGTCCAGCCTAGATCACCTGTAGCAGAAAATAGAAACAATGGCCAAAGAGACAATCAGAATAATAAAGGAAGAAGTTTAAATTCTACAACTCCTATAGCTAAACAAGTGGTAGGAAACAAACAAGATCAGGCA
>ML267322.1:0-10663 GCA_005239495.1 Nicotiana undulata
GGGAGGGGGGGTGAATTGACTATTTTTTATTTTTTCTTTATCAATTGACTGATTTTACAAGCAGTCGACTAGTTATGATAGTGAGATAATTAAGCAACATAACTTCATAAATTAAAGACACCGGAATTTTATACTGGTTTGGATTCAATGTGAATCCTAGTCCAGTCTCCTTGGGTTGCAATGGTGTTCTCTTTTAATGAATGTAGTTCTCGAGTATACAATGGATGTTGTAGATTACACCGATGACTTAGTTTCAGTGACACTCGTTTCTCTTTGATACAATGCCTCACCAGTGATTTTCTCTCTTTATTCTCTAACTTGTTACACAACAGATCTTAGAGGAGCTACAATGTTTATATGTAGTAGAACAAAAAGAGGGTAATTGGTTCGATCAAAGTATATGTTCTAAGGTACAAGAATGGGTTTAAACACTTTGAAAAAGCTTGATTGCTGAAGAGATTTGCCAACCCAAGAGATTTGATCCTTGGAAAGAAATTGATTCTTTCCAAGAATAAGGTTATTCTGCAACGGCTATGGCTGAAGACGATGCACTGGTGACTTCCTTTGATGGCGCTGAAATCTTCCTAGAATCTTGGTCTTTCCAGATTTAGCCGCATGATTGATTTACTTCCATATTCACGATATCTTTGATTGATTGATCTCTTCAATCTAGCCTCAATCTATTCCGTCAATCTTCATAAATTCCTTCAACCTTGGATACAATCAGCGATCTTATTGGATTCAATCTATTTCGTCAATCTTCATTGATTCCCTGTATTTTACTCCCCCTCGTTAAGAGGCTCTAGTAGTCGACTGCTACTAGACTCTGGTAGTCGACTGCTTCTGCAGGATCCATTACTTCATGGCTCCCCCTCAGTAAGTGGTGTAGTCGACTTATTCGTCATGACTCCCCCTCAGTAAGTCCTCACCTTGCTAACCTGTACTTTAGTCGACTTGTTCTGTATTGCACCTGTATTATTACATATATCCTATTCTCCCCCTTTTGACATCAGCAAAGAGGGAATACAAGCCAAAACATGATTGATAGCATAAAAGTGTTTGCAGAGTTATAGTTAGTCAAAAAAAAAAAAATCATCCATCGACTGGGCATCGAGTCCAAACACATCATACCAAACAAAAAACAAAAAAAATTGTCTTAAACTTCCACATTAACAGCGCAGAAAATAAGTAAGAGTATCGCAGATTACCTCCTTCATATGATCAAAGCTGGCAGTTGCCGAAATACTCATTCCAT
This sequence comes from Nicotiana undulata, assembly GCA_005239495.1. Taxonomy (NCBI): domain Eukaryota; kingdom Viridiplantae; phylum Streptophyta; class Magnoliopsida; order Solanales; family Solanaceae; genus Nicotiana; species Nicotiana undulata. The sequence continues at coordinate 1,256 of ML267322.1, forward strand.
CAAACCTGTCATGAATCTCCTTGAACGCCTTGACGACATTTTCCCTTACCCTGAGAACTGCAACTCGAATTTTAGATACATTAGACCTTGTCTCCTTGGAGATGGTATGAATGTCACCAACAATGGACTGAGTAACAGAGAGAAGATCCTTGATTTCAGATAGTTGAGTGACAATGGCATGAAGTTTTTCAGAAATGTCAGGATCACTTTGGCTGGGAAAGAAAGCAGAAGGTTTGGATTTTGAATCAGTCGGAGCAGGCTTGACTTCACTCTCTTGTTTCTTAACCGATGAGCCCTTCATACACATATACCCCATACTCACAAATGCTCTAAAATTATAAGATTTTGAGACCAGGATGGAGGGGTATTCAGAGATAGAGATATTGTGGGCTTCCATAATGTGGGTAATGGCCATGCCATAGGGTAGACTGGTGGGGTCTTCAACACTCTCAATCATAAAATTGATAACCCAGGAGGACGGCTTGATTTTGAGTTTAGTCACAAGACAGTAAACTAAAAAGGTTACCCTTAGAGAGAAAGTGGAGAAGGAACCGGTACGAGGGAGTAAAGAGGTGGCAACAACATGGGCTAGAACACGGGTTTCGAAACTTACGTCACTAGGACCTAACTGGTTAGGAAGGGAATCAGAGGGACATTCAACAATGCACTTTTTTGCTTGATCAAAGAAAATTTCAAAATCATCAGGCCAAGAGTTTTTGAAAAGCATAGGAAAACCAGAGCACTTGCACTGAAAAATTGAATCAAATAAGGCACAATCAAGAACAATACGCTTGCCTAACACTAAGGACTCCAACCTATCAGGCTTACTAGAGTGAAGATTTGCATAGAACATTCTTACCAAGGGTTCAGAGACTTTGGGCGGAGGAACAGAAAAGAACTTAGGCCATCCTTGATAGACGAAGAGATCTTTTACCTTACAATTTAGGGCTTCCATGTCATCAAGATTGGCTACCCTCCCATGAGAAATAGGCTTGTCTTTCAAGGAGATAAAGAAATCCCTATTTGGAGAATCCCAGAAGTTTAGGTCAAACTCTAGGGTACTAGATAGATCGATTTTGGTTTTCTTTGGAGTGAACGAAATAAGGGTTTCTTACATAGGTCGTTTTCCTAAGGATTTTTCTCCTAGGGGTTGAGAATGGTCTGATAGGTCAGCCTGAGAAGAGGCAAAACGTTCAGAGTGTTCGGACCCTAGGTCTATTTGTTCAAGAGGTTGGGAAGGGGGTTTGGCTCTGGAGCGAGCGCGTTTTCTAGTAGAGGCAGAGGGGTTCTTAGGATGTTTGGCCATAGAAGAGGATTTCTAGTTGAGAGGGTTTTTGAGAAGGGTTTCCACACGAAGAGCATGAAAGGAATTGAAAAGAGAGTTTGGCATGAAAAAGGATTTTCTGACGGTTGAGTGCAGGAAAGGAAAGGGTGTCAGTTGAGGGGACGCGATGATTTGAATTCCTTCTTTGAACTCTGCAACTGATGTGAAAAGAGAGGGAAATCGGAGGCGCAATTAATGATTACAAAAAGAAATAAAACATTAGGCATACATGGATCAGTCAATGACACATTGGTCCTAATTTTTACGGCTACTGCACATTATGCCAAGAAGTTCTCTTAATAAGAAAAATCTTTCTTCTAATAGGGGCTTAGCGAAAATATCAGCTAATTGATCATTTGTTCCAACAAACGATATTTCTATAGTTCCTTTAAGAACATGATCTCTAATGAAATGATGCTTGATATCTATATGCTTTGCTCTAGAATGATGTACATGATTTTTTGAGAGACAAATAACACTAGAATTGTCACAGAAAATTGGTATTGGTTTAAAGGATAGTTCATATTCACCAAGCTGATGAGATATCCAAAGTAGCTGTGCATAACAATGTCCAATAGCAATGTATTCAACCTCAGTCGTGGATAGTGCGACTGATCCTTGTTTCTTACTGTTCCAAGATATTAAAGCTTTGCCAAGTAATTGGCATGTTCCACTAGTACTTTTTGTGTCTTCCTTGTTATCTGCAAGATCAGCATCTGAAAAACCTTCTAAATTGAAGGTGTTAGAGTGAGGGTACCATAATCCATAAGAAGCAGTTCCAATAAGGTATCGAATAATCATTTTGATTGCTGTCAGATGGGATTCTTTTGGAGCTGACTGGAATCTGGTCGACTAGCAGTTATAAAAAGAAGAGAGACAATCATTCCTTGATACTTAGTTTCATCAACAGAGGTTCCCTGTTCATCTTTATCAAGATTTGTTGAGGGACTCATAGGAGTGTTGATGGCTTTTTGCATTTCCATACCAAACTTTTGAATCAGTTTCTTGGTGTACTTGGTTTGGCATATGAATGTCCCTTCTTCAGATTGTTGAATTTGTAGTCCAAGAAAGAACGTTAATTCTCCCATCATACTCAGTTTGAACTGCTTTGCATAAGATCAGAGAATTCCTTGCATAAAAAAGGATTAGTACTACCAAAGATAATATCATCAACATAGACTTGAATAATGAGATTACCTTCAAATGATCTTTAATGAACAAAGTAGTATCTACTTTACCTCTTATGAAACCATTATCAATGAGAAATGAGCTGATTCGTTCGTACCATGCTCGTGGAGCTTGTTTTAGCCACTATAGTGCTTTGGTCAGTTTATGCACGTGGTAGGGAAACTTTGAGTCTTCAAATACAGGAGGATGTTTTACATAAACTTCTTCTTCGATGAACTTATTTAGAAACACACTTTTAACATCCATCTGGAACATTCTGAATCTTTTGAAAGATGCATATGCAAGAAGAATTCTTATAGATTCCAGTCGTGCTGCTAGAGCAAATGTTTCGTCATAGTCGACTCTTTCTTGCTGTGAGTACCCTTGAGCGACTAGTCTAGATTTGTTTCTGACAACTTTTCCATCTTCATTCATCTTGTTTCTGAAAACCCATTTTGTTCCTATAACCGGAGCATTTGCTAGTTTCAGTATCAGTTTTCACACTTGATTTTTGTTAAATTGATCTAGTTTCTCCTGCATTGCTTGCACCCAACTTGAATCTTCCAAAGCTTCTTCTATTTTCTCCGGCTCAATCTGGGATATCAAAGCTATGTTTGCTTTCTTCTTGAGAGCTCCTCTTATTTTCATTCCTTTGTTTGGATCTCCTATGATGAATTTTTAGGGATACTCTGGTTCACTCGTCCATTCACTTGGACGAACAACAGGAGCATCCGACTCTTTTGGCACTTCTGGTAGACTATTGCTGATCACACTAGTCGACTCTTCCATGTTGGAAGGTTTACTAGTTGACTCTTGAGGTTTGCTTGTCTCCTGAGATTGCTGTATTTGCTCATCGTCACCTCCAATAAATTCTTTCTCGGCTCGAGTGTTATTCTCATAAAAAATAACATGTACTGATTCTTCTACGTACAAAGTGCATCTATTATAAACTCTAAAAGATCTACTGTTCAAAGAGTAACCTAGAAAAATACCTTCATCACTTCTTGGATAAATGTTTTCAAGATTGTCCTTACCATTGTTGTGAACAAAACACTTACTCCCAAAAGGATAAAAATAACTTATGTTTGGTCGTGTACCTTTCCCTAGTTCATATGGAGTTTTCTTCAGGATTGGTCTAATGAGGCATCGATTCAGAATATGACAAGCAGTACTTACACCTTCTGCCCAGAAGCGATTTGGCAGTGAATGTTCTAGTAGCATGGTTTTGTCCATATCCTGTAGGTTAACCACTCCATTTTGTTGAGGTGATCTTGGTGCAGAGAAGTTGTGAGTATATACTTGATCATTACAGAAATCTTCAAATGCTCGGTTTTTAAATTCTCCTCCATGATCACTTTGCACCGTAGTAATAAGAAATCCCTTTTCTCTCTCAACCCTTTTACAGAAAATCTCGAAATATTTCAAGGCTTCATCCTTGTGAGATAGAAAAATCACCCAAGTGAAACGTGAGTAATCATCAACAATGAAAGAAGCATATCTTTTACCTCCAATGCTAGCAGTTCTAGCAGGTCCAAATAAATTCATATGAAGTAACTGTAAAGGATTTGGAGTAGATACAATATCTTTGCTTTTGAAAGAGTTTCTGGTTTGCTTACCAATTTGACATGCATCACACACATGATTTCTAGAAAAATTCAGTTTGGGTAAACCAATAACTAATTCACGTTTGGAAAGTTTTTCTATCAAATGCATGCTTGCTTGACCAAGTTTCTTATGCCATAGCCAAGGATCATCAGAAATTGAAGTCAAGCAAATATGACCATCAATACTTTCAAAACCATCAAGAATATAAACATTTCCATACCTTTTACATGGGAGGATTGTTTTACCTGTTTCGTCCTCAATGGCACAACCTGTTTTCTTAAATTTTACCTCATATCCTGAGTCACATAGTTGACTTATACTTAGGAGATTGTAGTTAAGCCCATCCACGAGATAGACTTCAGTGATATCGCAATTGTTGTTGAAAGGAACTGTTCCGGTACCAACTATTTCCCCTTTTGAATCATCGCCAAATTTTACACTTCCACCATCAATTTTTGTAACTTCCTTGAACAGATTCTTGTCACCTGTCATGTGACTGGAACACACACTATCTAAATACCATTTCCTTTGCGACTTCTTCTGTGGTGTTCCTACAAAACATAATTTTTATCTTTTCTTAGGTACCCAAGTTTGCTTGGGTCCTTTTTGGTTAGCATTACTAGATTCAGGATTATTTTTGGCTCTCCAAACCCATCCTGACATATTTGATTTACAAAAATGACAAAAGGAATATTTATGTCCACTCTTATTACAGTAGTAACATTTGGGGCTTGATCCAGTGTTGGAGTTCCCACTTGAGTCAGAACTAGTGGACTCTGTTCTGGCTGGTCCTTCTTTAGTCGACTTGTAAGACGTCTGACTGGACCTAGTGGAACTGTGAAAGGTGGATTTGCGCATGCGTTTAAGCTGCACTAGTAATCCATCATACTCATCCTGAAGTACATCTTGCTCTATCTCGCATACTTCAAGTTTGAGTTTCCAGTCTCTAACTTCTCTATTGAGTCTTTTTATTTCATTTAACAGTTTTTGTGACTCTTTTAGAGTAAGATCTAGAATATCCTGCAATTCATTACATCTTTCATAGTTATAGGGTCTTACCTCGCTTGTTTTACCTCGTTCCATGAAGCAATTTTCATTTTCTTCTTTTTCATCCTCGTCTGAATCGTCCTCATCTGTCCAGCATCCAAAGATCTTATTCATATCGTTTTATAGGATCTTCATAAGGCATAAGTTGGCTATTTCCTCATGTTCTGAACTGTCTTCATCACTCCAACTTCCGAATGATTTGTTCTTGTTAAGTCCTATGGAGACTTTTCTTTTAAGATCAAGACATTCAGCTTGAACATGTCCAAATCTTCCACATTCATAACATTTTCCATCATTTTTATCTTGTTCACTATATTGCCTGGTTTGTCTGGATGGAAACCTGCCCTTCTTGGTATTTATGTATCTTCTCATTGGTCTGTCCATGTTTCTTGATACTAGAGCAATTTCTTCTTTAAGAGCTTCAGGATCATCATCAATGTCACTTTCTGTTCTATCAGTTGTGTCGCGCCCCCTTTTTCCAAACTCCTTTCAGGGTCGGTCAAGGGGTTTTGACATTTGGTTGGGACAACTAGTCTTCCTTTTGGGAAAGGGGTTTGCAGATTTTGAAGAGTCGCCACCTAACGAGTTTAAGGCGCGTTAGGGCACCTCTTTAGGTTCATTTTACAAACAATTCTTGATAACTAGAGACAGGGTAAGGGCTTGAAATTATCCTAAGGGGAAGGTGTTAGGCACCCCTCAGAATCCACAACTGTGGTTCCCGACCAAACAACTTTTGTGAATTTGTACAAGTAGCAAGTGGGCAAAAAATGTTTAACAAAAGCATGTAGTTTTGAAAGACTCGCAGTCTAAGCACACATATGACTGCAATTAGGGGATAAACACACAAACATATAAAGGCTCAAGTATACCTCCACAAATAATGCAAATAGGCAGCATGGCTCAAACACAGTTAAGGTCCAGCATTTAATTCAGAATCCTAAAGCATGGTATCTAAGTGATTTGAAAATAACAAAGAGGCAGATTTGTTTCTTAACTCACAGAGGAAGTCCTAATTAGTTTTGCCTACTGATTTTAACCTGTTGATAGTTAAGCAGTATGCATAAATAGGCAGATTCTCAGTTTTAATAAATTCAGTACATACGACTTGCCTAGGCGTGGGATAGTGCTCAGTAGTTACCGGGATTGTTAAAGAATCTGTTACAAGTTGTTTTGCCTAAACATGTTGTTCTTAGGCGTTGCAAAAATACATAATTACTACCAGTTGTTTGGAGACATGGTGAAACTATTTTTAGGCCTTTTTTCATGCATCAATAATTAATCTAGGTGTATAATGAGGCCTTAAAACATGGTATGCATATAAAAAAATGCAGAATAATTAGTGTGCAGAGTTCCTAGGCAAGATTTCTAAGTGTATATAACATGATCACAGTGTTTCCTAAGGCAGGATTTCTAGATGCACCACAATACTATAGCATTATTAGACCATATTTGCATGAGTAGCAGATTTATATTAACGTTATCTTAAAACATGACTTTCTAAGTGGCACAAGGATGCATATCCTGAAAAACAGTAGACATGGGTCCTAAGATGGCACGATTTATAATGCATGTATACATGAGTCCTACATAGGATTTCTATTACGCAGATAGAAAATAAAACCTAAAGCATGATTCCTACCCCTTTTAGCATGCATATTACCCATCCCTTTTCACTATCCATCCCCAAAGTTGTTTACAACTAATTATTACAGACCATTGGCATAAATTACATAAATGTATAAATAAAATAAGAAGTAAAATATAGGGAGCCTACTGATAGGCCAAATATCTCCATAATGCCTCAATGCCATTGGTTCACAATCTTCCACATGATCTAGGTGTGTCAAAGTTCCCTAAGGATCTCAAGGGATCCTGGGCAGTGCTCACACCCAGAATCATAACCAAACTTGAGTAAGTGCAGTGTGGAAGGGACATCTTTAATATGTCAGAGTTCAGAGGGAGCTCATACGGTCCCAAAGCAGTCACACATTAAAGGGGAAGAACCTAAACTTGTAAGAGTATATGAGAGTGCTTGATATAGTTTTAAAAGAGTTGAGCTGGGAAAACAATTTTGAAAATATTTTGGAGAATAGCATAAGAGTTTGCTTCACTGAAAACCAGTTTGAAAGAAAAGGAATAGGACAATTAACCACTCAAAACTAGAACAACATACATGGTTCAGGAAACAAACACAAACAAGGAATGAGGGTATTGGGGATAAGTAAGTCACATAATAGAAACAGATTTGCACACAAGTGAACACCAGGGAAGTATTAAAGTACTTCATACTTATAGTCACAGTAATAGTCTATCATAAAGTGTTTATGCCAGGAACTTAACAGATTCAGATTGAGAGGTGCTAAACAGAGTTACTCATTAGGTTTAGAGGGAAGAGTCCAGAATTACATAGCAACTAAGTGTCATAGATACATACTTATAATGTGCTGGGAGTTAGGGGAGGGCAGAATTGTAGTAGAAACATGTAAGAGAGAGTAATAGACATGCTGGACTAGAGGGGAAAGGGGAAGTCACACAGACAGAACAAACATACTAATTGCAAGGTAAACAACAGAACCACATGTAGAAACCTAGTAGAAACAAAAGGAATCTTAATACAAATAGGAACATATTGTTTCGGATACTGTAAGTCAAATTGAAAACATACCAGTCAAGGTGAGAGAATGAGTGCAGAGTAGTAGAGTAGTAAAGTGAAGAGAGGTAGAGCAGTAGTGTGTAGAGCAGTAGAACAGTAGAGCAATAGAGAAAATAGAGCAGTAGAGTTACTTAACCTTGGCTTTCAGCCGACTGAGTAGCAAGTAAACAGTAAGAGAAGTAAGAGAGTATGTGTAGGAGAAAGCTTAGAACAATGTATTGTTCGTGTGTGAGTTCGTCTCTTATGCTAAAGAGAGGGTAGAGTATTTATAGCTTTGAAAACGAGTAGAGAAAATAAGGTAACAAGTACTGAGTTAATATAGATATGGAAAAAATCCTAAATCAGAATCAATCACAGACCTGGACTCCCTTTAATGAGGGAGTCATAGTTCAAACGGGCTCAATCAGAGTTAAATAAGGGAAAGAATCAACTATAAACTGATTTTACCCTAATAGGAGTAGTAAAACATGTAGCATGTAATAAAGACCAAATACAGAATATTTCAAGTAAGGAAAGTATATGTTAAACATTTGAAAGCATATTTATGCACATAAGTATGGCAGAATACAATTTAGTTCTGAAAATCAGTCAAAGAATCATGGATGAGACTGAAAATCACAGGGAATCAGTGCTAACTAAGGAAAGCATCTCACAAGTAAGGAAGTAATTCAAAATCAGTAAAAACGCTCTACGAAAAAATATAAAAAATCATAAATTCAAAGAAAAATATCAAAGCTTTGCGAAGAGATGCACATAATCAGTAGAGTATTGGGTAAACAATTGCTAAACGAATAATCAAACTTACTAAACAACAAATAGCACGAAAATAAAAGAAACCCTAAGCAAGAAATCATAGAAGGTTGGAAACCCTAACAACAAAATTAAAGCGGAAAGCATAGAACACAGAGAAAATCCAGAAGAACTATACAGATTAGCAAGCATAGCAAACAAGACGAACTCAAACCCTGAAAATTGGGGTTTCACCAGAATAATTAGAGTAAAAGAGGAGACCCAAGCAAACGTTTAAAATAATACTGGGAATCATAGATTAGTACTAAAATCAGAAGATAAAGCGTTTTTAAAAGGGATTAAGAAACCCTAGTTCTTAAAAATGAAGAATCGTTTGAAAAACAAAGGGGTTTTAAAGAGAAAACAGGTGAAAACCTCAGAATAGATATAGATCTGTCACAGATCTAGGAAGATCGGAAGATCTTAAATCTAGGGTTCCCAGAGAAAACCCAAAAATAGAAGAAATCTTGAAATATTACTGGCGTTTGGCCGGAAAATGCAAGGATCTTACTCGAACGACCATAGGAGGCCGGAAAACATGGCATGAGACCGGAGATGGGAGTGTATTGCCTCAAGGTCACTTGAGATCCTCTATCGGTGACACAGGCATGAAAGACGGAGCCATGGGATTGATGAGAGGTGGAAACTTCATAGTTTCCGGCGAGGAGGTGGCCGGAGAAGGAGAGACAAAGCTCAGGGGGGGCGAAGGTTCTAGAGTGAGTCGAGAGGATTCAGAGAGAGAGAGAGAGACGGTTGAGTGTTATGAGTGAGGGGGGAAATGAACCGGGGGGGGGGGGGGGTGTTTGGGGCGTTATTTGGGGAA
>ML267322.1:12463-54300 GCA_005239495.1 Nicotiana undulata
AGAGAGGGGGGGGGGGGGGGGGGGGGGGGTTAATTGACTATTTTTGAATTTATTCTTTACCAGTTGACTGGTTTTGTAAGTAGTCGACTAGTTATGATAGCGAGATAATTAAGAAACAAAATATAAAAGCGGAAGTAAATTGCAGGGATTAAAGACACAAATTTTTTATACTGGTTCGAATTCAATGTGAATCCTAGTCCAGTCCCCTTGGGTTACAAGGGTGTTCTCTTTCACTGAATATAGTTCTAGAGTATACAATGGATGGTGTAGATTACACTAATGGCTTAGTTTCATTGACACTCGTTTCTCTTTGATACAATGCCTCACCAGTGGTTTTCTCTCTTTATTCTCTAACATGTTACACAACAGATCTTAGAGGAGCTACAATATTTGTATGTAGTAGAACAAAGAGAGGGTAATTGGTTCGATTAAAGTATATGTTCTAAGGTACAAGAATGGGTTTAAATACTCTGAAAAATCTTGATTGCCGAAGAGATTTTCCAACCCAAGAGATTTGATCCTTGGAAAGAAATTGATTCTTTCCAAGAATAAGGTTATTCTGCAACGGCTATGGCTGAAGACGATGCGTTGGTGACTTCCTTTGATGGCGTCAAAATCTTCCTAGAATCTTGGTCTTTCCATATTTAGCCGCATGATTTATTTACTTCCAGATCCTCTATATCTTTGATTGATTGATCTCTTCAATCTTGCCTCGATCTATTCCTCTAATCTTCATAGATTCCTTCAATCTTGGATGCAATTATCGATCTTATTGGATTCAATCTATTTCGTCAATCTTCATTGATTCATTCAATCTTGGATGCAATCAGTGACCTCTTTTGATTTGTCCCTTCAATATTGACCACGTTTCAGGAGTTCCTACACATACAACAGATATATTATTTTCAACATTAAAATCAGTTCTAACAATTTCTGTACCACATGAATGTCCACATTATATAAACATGTATGTTTCCTTACATATAGCTCACGATTTGTGGCTAGCTAGTTTGGCATGTAGTATAACTCTTCTAGAAGTAGTGTGTCGGAAGTTGGTATTTGAGGGTGCGGTTTAGTGTTAATGAAGTTGGTGCAACTATTGAGCAAGGTTCAAATTCTAGCCAAAAAAAAGAAAAAATCTCTATACGAGTAATAAGCCTCGATCAACAGAGTTATCTTGTGGCTGTACTCAAGAATGCTTACTTGATTTCGAGCTTCCTTGATTCATTGTTAAGAAAATTCTTTGATATTATCATATTAGGAGTATATATCCACTTTGTCATTGAAAAGTCAAGGTTAGTATTATCCATGTCCTCTTGTAAATCAAACTTTGTTGGACTCTATCATCGTAATAGTCATCCTTACGATTGTAAATGCCTTTTTTTTTGCATCTTTGAATCACAAAAGAACAACACATTTTTATTTTATGTGCATTTTACATTTATTGGTTACGAGTTCAAAGATTTAGACAACTTTCCCTTAATTTGGTAGAATTGGGCCAAATTTGGAAGAGAAAGTGGCCAAAAGTGCAATATAAGGGAAAACTATCAAACGTCATAGTTTTTGGCTTGAACTACGTCATTTTATTAACTAAATCAAGATTAATCTCATCAATCCGTTCCCCCTTATCCAATAGTCCAGATCTATCTCTTCCCCCGTATAAAGGCCAAAATTAGATTTTTGGCCATTTATTCCAAACCCTAAAGACTTCCCTCTCTCTCTCACCCTTCTCTCAGTGGTGCTCCAAACACCACAAATTTTACACCATTTTCCTCCTCTCTTCACCATATACTCGTATCCAAACCCCAAATCCCCAAATTTCTCTCTAATATCCCTTAATTTAGCTTTGATCGAAATCCTAGCTGCCACCCATTTTTAAAATCGACAAGTTCCAGACTTTTACACCCCACAAATCCTACATAAACGTGTATATATCAAAGAGATCTATAATTTTCCTCTAATTTAATCCCTAAATAACGACCTACGCCACATCTCCCATCGCCACTGCCTAACCACCACTTCTACAACAAGAATCTTTTCTCATCCATGGCTTATGACTGATCCCATATATCCTTTCTTGTTGATCATGAAAATCGTAGCCAGAATTCTGGTTCGCCGAAGTTTGAAGCTACGATTTCCATCATTAAGAAAGGCGTGTTTGATAGTCGGACTCGCTATCGTAGTTGTTCCATCATGCTCTAATGACTTGATTGGATTTTCGGATTTTGGTAAAAATCTTTTTTTTTCTCTTTCAGAATTTCTAATCTAATAATAGAATATGCATTCCATTATCTTTGTTTGATTCCTTTTGTTAGTTTGCTTTGCCTAGTTATTAGTTGTTTGATTATTCGTTTTGTTATTGTCTATTTTCTCGAATTAGTTTACTGAATTAGGAGAAGAGCATGTTGGGGTATCTCTTGGGCTCGTGACAATTGTTCCCTTATTTATTCTCAAGAATTGATAGTTCAATTGTTCAACCTGTTGTTTGAGTCTGTCTTGTAGTTTTGATTTTAGTAAAAACAGTTAACGAACCATGTTTGATTTAGTTAATTTAGATCTGGACAGATGAAACAAGGTTAATTGGGGAAAACCTATTGAAGAGTACAAAGTAGTTTGCTTTTTACTGTTTGGGTTGCTAGAATGTACGTTCTACTTCCTAACTTGAGTCTGAATTTAGTGAAGAAGGACATTCCGTTCCTTTCTCTTTGGACGAATTTTGGTGGAAAATTTGGCTAAAAGGACAGGCTTTTCATGATAAATGTATTTCTTTTTTCCCTACAAAAGGAGAGAACTTTCACTTTTAGACACACTAGATAGATACATCTTTCACACCTTAAAACAAAGACTTGACCAAAAAGGGGACAACAACTATAGTAGTTAAAAAAAAACCTCTCTGCAATTCTTCTCTTTAAAAAACACCAAGAGGTTTTTAATGTTTTTAGCCGTTTTAAGTATTAAAAGTTCAAAAATATCTCTCTGGAATTAGAAATTTGTTCCTTCCTGAGCTATTTGCTGCTGTTACTGGGTTAAAGTAAGCTTCTTTGATAGTTCTCTACTCATATTCAGAGCCTTCTTGCTGTTTTTGCTCATTTTTCTGCCATCTAGGTATTATTCACATAAGATGAGTTACATAGTCAGTTTGAGCGGCTCCAGCAGGGTCAGATGTGTGTGACCGACTATGAGGCGAGATTCACTAAATTATCTCGTCATGCAGCTATCATACTTCCAACATATGTAGAGAGAGTGCAGAGGTTTATTGCGGGCTTACACTATGAGATTCATGTTTCTATTACCCGAGAGGCATAAATAAGGACTTCTTTCCTTCAGGTTATGGAGATAGATCAGAGGATCAAGCGTATCCGCAATTAGGGTAGAGATCTCCCATCGAGGGATAAATATCCTCGGCATTCTGGTGGGTTCAGTTGCGCCCATATGGAGGTAGAGGTTAGTTCATGAGGGACCGTCCTAGTGGCTATCTATCTTTTGGTTGTTAGATCCCTAATATAGGCTAAAGATGAAGGAAAATTATTTTATTATAAATCTCTTGGATCTCTATAATTCTCCACACTTCTTCACTTTTTCATTATAATCTCCTACACATAAATCTAGCTTTAACTAACAATTGGACAAATTCTAAAGAAGTAAAATAAGTTGGTAAATTCCTCTTTATTAAGAGAGAAGAGATCATACTTATTTCACCGTAATCTTTGGTGATTTTAATGTAGTACTTTAGTTTTGAAACAATTCATATGTAATTTTTAAGAAATCTTATCTGGATCAGGACACACACTAAATCATACTAGTGTATCATGATAAAGTTATAAATAATGATAAGAATATATTCAATTAATCAAAAATAAGTAAAAAGCTTTTTCCAAAATTGATAATTATCATATACTTTTTTTGGTAGGGATAGTTATTATACACTTATTATTTTAGTGGAGTATCTAGATATTTTCTGTGATCTTGAGCTTCTTGACAAAATGAAGATGATCTAGTAATAAATCTCAAAGAAGGATTTAAGTTTTATGAATTGTGACTACTATTATGACTACTATGTCAAAAGAAACAAATAAAAAACCGACATGTGAAATTCTCTTAATAATGTTGCTATGATATATTAAACAAATAAATAAATAATAGTCAAATACTATTTTAAGAAAATATTGGAGAAATTTTAATTTATATGGTGTCATAAATATTTGTTCAGATGAAGCACATCTTAAAAGTTAACAACGAGAACTACTGACTCGGTTGTCATTTATAGTGACGATTGTGAGGAGGTCACTAGTGATAGTTGTTGTAAGTGGAGGTAGGTGATTTTGGTTCATAAAGGTGCATGAAAATGATTGTGATTGTGCAGTGTACTTGTCACGAACCAAAATCATATGTGCTGTGATGGCACCGATCGCGATACTAGTCAAGCCGACAACTCACAAATACATGCATTTTAATCCAAAACATACTGAAATAAGTTTAAGTAAGTAAAATCTCATACTAACTAGATGAAAACACCCCAAATCGATACAGAATTTCCCAAAATATGGGTGTCACTGAGTATAAGAGCATCTATACAATAGTATGGTGTGACAACTAAAACACTGTCTAGGAAGGTAGAACATTATAAATAAAACTAGGAGATAAAAGAGAAGAGTCATGGTCTGCGGACGCCAAGGCATCTACCTCGATAATCTCCAAACTGATAAAGCTCTAGAAATCAGCAACCACCGTGCCTGGAAATACCTAGATTTGCACACGAAGTGCGGAGTGTAGTATGAGTACAACCAACTCAATAAGAAATCAAACTAACCTTTAGGCTAACAACAGTGACGAGCTCAACCAATATAGTCCAAATACAGAGTTTAACAGTCCAAATCCACTTGAGGCCCCCGGGACCATAACCAAATATACCAATAATTCCTAAAACACGATACAAACTTAGGCGATCCTCAAATCACATTAAACAACATAAAAAACACGAAACACACCCCAATTCAAGCCTAATGAAAACTAATGAATTCCAACTTCTATAATCGATGTCGAAACCTATCAAATGAACTACGATTAACCTCTAATTTTGCTCATAAGTCATAAATGATACAACGGACGTACTCAAACTTCCGGAACCAAAATATGATCTCAGTAACCACAAAGTCGACTCTTGGTCAAACTTCTCAACTCTCCAAACTTCTAATATTCCAACTTTCGCCTTTTCAAGCCAAAATCACCTACGGGCCTCCAAATCACTATCCGGACACACCCCTAAGTCCAAAATCACCATACGGAGCTATCAGAACCATCATAACTCCATTACAGAGTCATTTACATACAAGTCAACATCCGGTCAACTCTTTCAACTTAGGCTTCCAACCTTTGGACTAAGCATTAGATAGGGGAACGAGGCTACAACACTCAAAACATCTGACTGGGTCATTACATCCTCCCCCTCTTAAACAAACGTCCGTCGTAGACGAGTCTAAAATCATACCTGGAATCTTAAATAGGCGTGGATATCTGCTCTACATCTCCAACTTGGTCTCCCAAGTAGCCTCCAAGACTGGCTGACCTCTCCACTACACCTTCACTAAAGCTATGTTCTTTGACCTCAACTTTCAAACCTGCCAATCCAAAATGGCCATCGGCTCCACATCATAAGTCAAATATCCATCCAAGTGAACCGTGCTAATCCAAAACATAAGACGGATCGCCGACATACTTCCGGAGCATAAATACATGAAATACTAGATGAACACTCGATAGAGTAGGTGGAAATGAAAGCCTGTAAGCCACCTCCCCAATCATCTCAAGCACCTTAAACTGGCCAATATACCGAGGGATCAACTTTACCTTCTTCCCGAATCTCCTAACACCCTTCATGGATAAATCTCTGAGTAATACCTTCTCCCCCACCATGTAGGCAACATCGTGGACCTTCCCATTGGCGTAGCTCTTTTGTCTAGATTACGCCGTGCGAAGCCAATCCTGAATCAACTTAGCCTTGTCCAAAGCATCCTGAACCAAGTCAGTACTTAATAGCCTAGCCTGACCTGGCTCAAACCAACCCATTGGAGACCAACATCGTCTCCCATTCAAAGCCTCATATGTAGCCATCTGAATGCTCGATTGGTAGCTGTTGTTGTAGGCAAACTCGGCAAGCAGCAGAAACTGATCCCAAGAACCACCGAAATCTATGACACAAGCGCATCACATATCCTCCAATATCTGAATAGTGCGCTTGGACTGTCCATCCGTCTGGGGTGGAATGTTGTACTCAACTCAACCCGTGTGCCTAACTCTCGCTGCACAGCTCTCCAAAACTGCAATGTAAAGTGTGTGTCCTGATCTGAAATGATGGACACCGACATACCGTGAAGGCGAACAATCTCGCGAATGTAGATCTCAGCCAACCTCTCCGAAGACTAAGTAGTCCCAACTGGAATGAAATGCACAGACTTGGTCAACTAATCCACAATCACCCAAATAGCATCAAACACCCTCGAAGTTCATTGGAACCCAAATACAAAATCCATGTGATACGCTCCCATTCCCACTCCGGAATCTCAAGCCTCTTAAGTAATCCGCTCGGTCTCTGATGCTCGTACTTCACTTGCTGACGATTTAGGCACCGAGCTACAAACCCCACAATATCGTTCTTCATCCTCCTCCACCAATAGTGCTGCCTCAAGTTCTGATACATCTTTGTGGTACCCGGATTAATGGAATACCGCAAACTATCGGCTTCCTAAAAAATAAACTCACTTTGCCCATCTACATTGGGCACACAAATCTGACCCTACATCCTCAACACCGCATCATCCCCAATAGTAAACTCCTTGGCACAGTCGTGCTGAATCGTGTCCTTGAAGATAAGCAAATGGGGATCATCATATTGATGCTCTCTGATGCGATCATAAAAAGAAGACCAAAAAACCACACAAGCTAGAACCCGACAGGGCTCCGAAAAATTTGATCTCACAAACTGATTGGCCAAGTCATGAACATCAGATGCAAGTCATCTATCAGCTATTTGAATAAATGCAAGGCCGCCCATACTTGCCGTCTTTCTACTCAAGGCATCGACCACCATATTGGCCTTTCTGGGATGATACATAATGGTAATATCATAGTACTTTAGTAGCTCCAACCATATCCGTTGCCTCAAATTTAGATTCTTTTGTTTGGACAAGTGCTGGAGACTCCGATGATCTGTAAATACCTCACAAGAAGCACCGTAGAGATAATGCCTCCAAATCTTCAATGCATGAACGATGGTTGCCAACTCCAAATCATGAACAAGGTAGTTCTTCTCATGGGGCTTTAACTGGCGCGAAACATGAGAAATCACTCTACCCTCCTGCATCTAGACACACCCAATACCAATCCGAGAAGCATCACAATACACTGTATAAGATCCTGACATTTAAGGTAAAACTAGAACTAGAGTTGTGTCAAGGCAGTCTTAAGCTTCTGAAAGCTCCATTCACACTCATCCGACCAACTGAATGGAGCAGCCGTGCGGGCCAACTTGGTCAAAGGCACTGTAGTAGACGAGAATCCCTCCATGAAGAGACGATAATATCGGCCAAGCCGAGAAAACTCTGAATCCCAGTAGCTGAAGACGACCCGGGCCAACTCTGAACTGTCTCTATAATCTTTAGATCCACTTTAATCCCCTCACTGAACACCACGTGCCCCAAGAACGCCACCAAACTAAGCCAAAATTCACACTTAGAGAACTTGACATAAAGCTTCTCCCCCCAACCTCTGTAGTACAATCCTCAAATGCTAGGCATGCTCTTCCTGGCTACGTGGGTACACCAGGATATCATCAATGAATTCAATGACAAACGAATCGAGATACGACCGAAATACAATCAGATGCGTGAATGTTCCTGGGGCATTGGTCAGCCCAAAAGATATCATAAGACACTTATAGTGACCATATCAATCTTAAACCGGTTGTACCCAGACTCAAATCAATCTTATGGAGCACCCTCGCTCCTTGAAGATGGTCAAATAGATCATCAATGCGTGGAAAAAAATACTTGTTCTTGATTATAACTTTGATCAACTGTCTGTAATCAATGCACATCCGCAAAGTACCATCTTTCTTCTTCACAAACAGAACAGTGCACACTATGGCGAAACACTAGGACTAATAAACCCCTTATCAAGAAGATCTTGAAGTTGCTCTTTCAATTACTTCAACTTCGCTTGTGCCATACGATACGGAAGAATAGAAATGGGCTGAGTGACCGGGACCAAGTCAATACCAAAATAAATATCCCTATCAGGTGGCATGCCCGACAGGTCAGCACGGAACACATCCAAAAAGTCTCTCACTACCGGAACAGAATCAGTAGTAGGAGTATCAACACCAACGTCCCTCACAAAGGCCAAATATGACAAACACCCCTTCCCAACCATCTGTTGGGCCTTGCGATAAGAAATCACCCTATTGGGAACATAATCTAGAGAACCTCTCTTCTAGATTCTTTGATACCCCGGCATCGCCAACATCACGGTATTAGCGTGACAATCTAGAATAGCATGACATGGAGACAACCAATTAATACCCAAAATCATATTGAAATCAACCATACTAAGCAATAAGAGATTAACTCTAGTCTCCAATCCCCCAATAGTCACCACACATGACTGATACACACGGTCCACAACCATAGTATCGCCTACCGGCATAGATACATGAACAAGTTAAACTAAAGACTCATGGGGCATATCCAAATAACGAGCAAAATATGATGATAAATACGAATAAGTAGAATAAGGGTAAAATAATATAGAAGCATCACTGTGGCATACTGAGAAAATACCTTTGATCACTGTGTTTGAAGCAATGGACTTTAGCCTGGTAGGAATAACATATAATTGAGCATGACCGCCACCTGATCGGCCTCCCCTCTAGGGCAACCTCTAGCTGCCTTAGCCCCACCCCGAGCTGGCTCCTCGAGTCGGGAAGTAACTGGTGCAGAAGTCTTAGCCTGACCCCACTGCCTAACTGGACCTCCCAAGAGACGGGGACAATACCTCATCACATGTCCAAGCCCCCCACACTCGTAGCAACCCCGATCCGTCAATGGTGGTGGGGACTGAATCAAACCCCGAGAACTAGAATAACTGCTAGAAGAACCCGACGCAAATAAACCCTGAACTAATGGAGCACGAGATGAACTCTAAGTCATGAGGGAACTGAGAGACGACTAACCCAGACGAGCACTGTATGAACCATGGCTAGCTGATGCACCATGATGAACCTACCGAGTCATATGAGCGAGCCTATAAGGACGAACCCTGTTGTGGTGGGACTGACCCCCAGAAGAAACACCGCTGAAACCACCCGATCTATGAGGTCTCTTAGACTCCCTCTCCTGTAGCTCCTGACTATGAATCAGCTCTAGCCGCCTAGCAATATCAACAACCTCGTCGAACATAACACCTAATACATTCTCTCGAGTCATAACAAAGCGGATTCCATAGTTGAGGCCATCAATGAAGCACCTAAAAATCTCTTTTCGTACTCGGTCACAGACATACCCTCCTGGCGTAGCTCCTCAAACTGCCTACACAACTCCTCCTTATGGGTCGGTGGCACAAACTTCTCCAAGAAGAGAAGGGAGAACTCGTGCCATGAAAGTGGTCCAACACCGACTGCCCTGCTCTGATCATAGGTCTCCCATCGTCAGCTGAAAAGTAGTAAATGAGACCCTACTAGTCTCCAGAATACCCACCATGCGAAGAATCCGCTAGCACCTATCTACGAAGTCCTAGGTATCCTCTGACTCCGCCTCATTGAATTATGAAGACTTGAGCATCCCATTTCTCTCCAGTCTCTTCTAGTCCTCATCACTCATAACGGGACCCACCCGGGCCTAAGAAACTACAATTAGCTGGGCTGGTAATACCCCTAGTGTCTGGAGTCCCTGCATCACTTGTTCTTGAGTGCGGGTGGCAGGAGTCTGAGCACCTCCCCCGGCCTGGGAAGTGGCTGGTGCGACCAGAGCTAAAACCGCCTGATCAAGACTAGTGAAAAAAGTCAATATCTAGGCCAAAGCCTCCTGAAGGCCTAGAATCACAATAGGCACAACTCGTGCCTGAGATGGCCCTACCAGCTCAACCATATATAGAATCTACTCTTAAGCTGTAGAATTTCGTGGATCTGTAGGTGCTTCTCTAGATGCTGTATGAGCTGTACCTCAGCCTCTACCACGACCCCGACCTCTTGTGGCCCTAACTAGTGGTACTAGCGGCTGTCTGCATGTTTCGATAACATGTGTCCTCCATATTTGTGAGAGAATAGAATAACTATGATGACCCAAAGGGTCATCTTTTGAATTAAGACCCTATTCCGGGCTTGTAGCCTTTAGACAAACCTTATTTTTACTTACCTCAATTTGAGTGCGATGTCCGAGCGTAAATTCGAAAAGCCTTTATGTGGAAATTTATGAAATAATAATTTTTGGGATTTAAAATTTATTTTTAGTTGACTTTGGTCAATATTTTGAGTAAACAGATCCAGACCCCTGTTCCGACGGTCTCGGAAGGTCCATAGTAAAATAAGGGACTTGGGCGGATGTCCAGAACCGACTTCCGAGGTCCCTAGCTCGAGAAATGTATTTTTGATGAAAATTGTAAGACTGGAATTCTAAGGATTTAAAGAAATTGATTGAGGTTTGATCTCGTTGGTATCGAGCCCGTATTTTGGTTCCGGAGCCCGGTATAGGTTTATTATAATATTGAAGTCATGTTTGTGAAATTTTGTAGAAATCGAAGTTGATTTGACGTGATTTGAACGTTCGGTTGAGAAGATAGTAATTTTGAAATGTTTTTGAGGAATTCATGAGTTTTGGTACTCAATTCGTAGTTTTAGGTGTTATTTTCATGATTTGATCGCACGAGCAAGTTCGTATGATGTTTTTAGACTTGCGTGCATGATTGGTTAGAATTTTGCTGGTGTCTTCATTTTCAGGGAACTGGCTTCTGATCTCGCAATTGCGAGATCAGTGTTCGCAATTGCGAACAACCCCAACTTCTGTCAGGTTCGCATTTTTGAAAGATTTATTTGCAATTGGGAAATATGCCTAGGTCAGCCTAGGTTCACATTTGCGACAATATGGTCGCATTTCTGGAAGGCTAGTAATCACATTTGCGATGATAGTCTCGCATTTGCGAAGGGAGTTTGGGAAAGGGTAGGTTCGCAAATGCGAACATTTACTCACATTTGCGAAGGTTCAATGATCGCAATTGCGACACTTTCCTCGCATTTGCAGTGGCCGAAAGACTGTGAAGGGCTTCGCATTTGCGAAGCTCAGGTCGCAAATGCGACATCTGCAACTGATAACTTTGGCCTTGGACGGGATTTTTCATTCATTCTTCAATTTTTCAAAACCTAAACCTCAAGAGGCGATTTTCAAAAGATCAAATCTTCCCCAAATCATAGGTAAGAGATTCCTAACTCTTTTCTTTCAATATTTTGCGTCTTTTAACAAGATTTCAACCTAGAATCTAGGAATATTATGGTGGAATAGGGGATTTTGGGTAGAAAACTAGGGATTTTGAAATTTGGGGATTTAGACCTCGAATTGAGGTCGGATTTGAAAACCAATTGTATATCCAGGCTCGGGGGAGAATAGGTAAATGGATTTTGATCCGAACCTCAAGTTTGGACCAAGCAGGCCTGGGGCCGGTTTTTGTCTTTTGTTGGGAAAACTGTAATTATGCATTAAATTTGGTTCCTTTAGCGATAATTGATGATATTAAACTACGAGTGGGTTGGAGGTGACTTCTAAAGGGAAAGCTGTACTTGAGCAGTGAGTGGCCTGCGAAATCGAGGTAAGTGTTGTGTCTAACTTTTGCTTAAGGGAATAGGTATTGTGTGGGTATTTGCTACGTGTTTTGTTGTTGAATACGATGTATAGGTGAGGTGACGAGCATCTATGCGTTGTGGTCGAGTCATAGCATGCGAGTGCAAATTTTCATTCTTGCAAATTTGTAGTCTTAAATCTTGTTATCCATGCTTATTGTTGTTGTTGAAACGTTAGGAGACTTGTATCCGGTTCCACCAAGGTTGATAAAATTGTGAATATTGATTCGAGGTTGAGATGTTAAATTGTGAAATTAATCATTGATGAAATATTGATTTCTTTGTGAAACTTCTCTCTATACGTTGTTATTGATTCTCTGAATTGTTAGGACGAGTGTAAAGCACGAAGGGTGATGTCGTGCATGATTTATTTATGTTGTCAAGACGAGTGTAAAGCACGAAGGGTGATGCCGTGCATGATTTATTTATATTGTGAGGAAGAGTGTAAAAGCACGAAGGGTGATGCCGTGCAGTCTTATTTATTATTTGGTGAGGTTAAGAGTAAAAGCACGAAGGGTGATACCGTGCAGTTTTCCTTACGGTTTTAATTGTTTGATTTGCTTACTGATTGCTATTTAATTTCGTCTTTTTGTTATTCTCACTCCTTATATTGAAATCCCTCACATCATGTCCCCTTCCCATTATTTTCTGTTTTAGTTATGTATTTGCGGTTATTTCCACTAGCATGATTATATTGTTCAGGTTTTATGCGGTGTCTTATCCTAGCCTCGTCACTACTTCGCCGAGGTTAGGCTCGACACTTACCAGTACATGGGGTTGGTTGTACTGATATTGCACTCTGCACTTTCTGTGCACTTCCAGGTACCTGTCCGAGCTGATTTGAGTTAGTAGTTGACTTCACCGCAGGAGACCCGAGGTAGATCTGCCGACATTCGCAGATTTCTGGAGTCCCTTCCTTATTATTCATTTACTGTTTTATTTAGTTCACAAACAATTATACATTTTCCTTCATCCAAATACTTGTAGTAAATTCTTAGTAGTCCGTGAGTTGTGACTCCAGATCACGGGTAGTTAGACATATCAGTATTTTGTGTAGTATTATTTCACAACTATTACTCCTTATTTTGGTATCATATGTTGAATGGTAGTTGATTCTCGTATAGTTTTTAAATGTTTTGTGTTAAAAATCTGTAATGTTGGCTTGCCTAGAAAGTGCAGCGTTAGGTCCATCATGGTCCTGAAGGTGGGAAATCGGGCCGTGACAAGTTGGTATCAGAGCACTAGGTTGCCTAGGTCTCACAATTCACGGACAAGCTTAGTAGAGTATGAGGGATCGGTACGGAGACGTCTGTACTTATATCCTAGAGGTTATAAAGTTAGGAACAAGTTCACTTTTATTCAACTCTGTCACGCAATTCTGGTTATCCCAATACTGATTGAATTCTTCTTTTCTTATTCTCTCGCAGATGGCGAGAACACGTACCGCTTCGTCCGCTGACCAGCAATTGGATCCTCTAGCAGCAGCTCTTACGAGGGGTAGATGCTGAGGCAGGGGCAGGGCTCAGCCTAGTGCCCATGTAGCAGCTCCAGCTACGGAGCCTCAGATAGAGCTCGGTGGAGAGGCTCCAATTCAGACAATTCCGGTGGGACCAGCTCATACCCCAAAGGGTTTATTGCTACCCCGATGCTTCAGGATGCCTTGGTCCGATTAGTGAGCCTTATGGAGAGTGTAACCCACACTGGCGCATTCCTCGTGGCACCAGCCCTATCTCAGGCTGGAGGAGGATCCCAAACTCTTGCTACCCACAATCTGGAGCAGATGGCTCCCCAACTTTAGACCCCAGCAGCTCATCCAGTTTGGGTAGTTCAGCCAGTTGCGACAGCACTGCTCGTTGATGGGGCAATTATTTCCTCCGATGCTTTGTGGAGATTGGATAGGTTTATCAAGCTTTTCCCAGTTCATTTCAGCGGTGCCACTTCAGAGGACCCCCAGGAGTACCTTGATAGCTGCCATGACGTTCTACAGAACATGGGCATATTGGAGACCAATAGGGTCGACTTTGCTACTTTTCCAGATGAATGGTTTCGCTAAGAAATGGTGGATAGATTATCTATTGACTAGACCAGCTGGGTCGCCTACTCTTACTTTGGATCAGTTCTTACACCTCTTCTTGAAGAAGTTTCTTCCTATCATTACGAGAGAGGAGCGCCGCCGTTAGTTCGAGCATCTCTAGCAGGGCAGCATGACTGTTACTCAGTATGAGACTCGTGTCATGGATTTGGCCCGTCATTCTTGTCGCGCCCGCTTTTTCCTTGTGGAGTCCGGGTTTCGACCTTTTTGGGACAACTCCCTTCCTTTTGGGGCGGGGTATGAGATTTGAAGAGTCGCCACCTAACGGATTAAGGTGCGTTAGGGCACCTAAAGCAAATAACTCATGAAACTAGTTTACATCACCAGAGATTGGGTAAGGGCTTGAAATTACCTTGAGGGGAAGGTGTTAGGCATCCCTCGAGGTCCACAACGGTGGGTCCCGGCCAAACTCAATTAAGCGAATTAGTCTTTACAGAAAATAAAGCAATTTAAAACAAATAGATATTACTTTAAAACAGGAATTAAAAGGGTCCTAAGTTTTTTAGCCTATATGATCATTTCCATGCAATACTTGGTAACTTTCCCCAAATTGGGGTGTTATGCATAACATTAGGGCACAAGTCATCATCTTTTTTACTACCCAATTACTATTTTTCAGTTATTACCTAAGCGTTCTAATAGCTTCTAGTGCGTACCTTATGCGTGCACTACCCGTCCCTTACCTATGTTCCCAGAGTTGTTTAGGACCTCTTATTTTGGGTAGTTCTAGACTCACCTAGGTTGCTTAAAATGAGAAAGCTAAGCGACAAACAAAAGTTCATATAGGACTTTCACATAAGGAGCAAATGAGGGGGCTCGTGTTAACCTCCACCAATAGGCAACAAATGCATGCAATTCAAACAAACAATTTTTTTAGGATTTAAGATCCTATAGGAAGGATATCTAGATGAGCATAAACAGAATATATAACAGTTTTTATTAAAGCGAAGCAGCGATACCTATCAATTTGCCTACTGATTTTTGTTAATACTTTGAATCCGGGCACGTTTCAAGCAACAAGAAATCATATTTTTTAAACCCAGAATTCTTAATTATCCTACAAGCTTGCCTAAGTGATAACTGGGCAGAATCCTATAGACATGGTATCTAAACTGTTAATTAGGGACTACAGTTTATAAACGGGTCACTGATTTTAACGGGCAGATTTTATCTTTTAGATCCTATAGGCATGCTTTCTATTTTACCAAATTAATTAACCACTATAGACATGATTTCTAAGTGCTGAAACTAATTACAAGTATTATTTCCTATAGACATGATATCTAAATGCAGAAACTGATTTTACATTTATTTCCTATATGCATGATATCTTAGTGCAGAAATCGATTTTATATTTATTTCCTATAGGCATGATATCTAAGTGCAGGAATCGATTTTATATTTATTTCTTATATGCATGATATATAAGTGGACATAGACGTTAACATAATGTCATACAAATTCAGTAATTTACACAAGGAAGATCCTATTTACATGTTCTCTAATGCACATTGAGATTTGAAAATATGCGTAAAACATAGTTCTTGATGCAGAATTGATAAAACAACCTATAAACAGGATTTCTAGGATGTAAAGTATGAAACTTTAGATTTCAAACGGTGGGACAAGATCCTATAGGCGTGATTCTAATGGTATGCACATAAAGAATGACCACAACAACCTACATGCATGTTCTCTACCCGAACCTAACAAAGATATATATAAATCCCTCCCCAGATTTTACTAATAACTCCATATCTGTTTTTACAAGGATTATTACATTATTACAGACCAATGTGAATGAATTACACAATACTATTCGTCACCCTATAGGGAGCCTTAGCAGGCCTAACATGAACCTGGAAGCCAGGCCTTCAAGCAAGCAAGTCTGATGTCCACATGTAGTCCATCCATAATACACAAAATGGGCTTCTGGTGTGTCAAAGTTCCCAAGGACCTCAGGGACCCGGGCAATGCTCACACCATAACCTTTCTCAGAGAAACAATTGTAAAAGATTGGAAGACCAGCCCCAATGTGTCAAAGTTCGGAGGAGTCTCATGGACCCTAGGCAGTGCTCACACTGGGGGTGGTAGGACCCTAGATAACTAAGAGTGGATGTTTGAAAATAGTATATAAGGGGTAGGAGATAGTTATATATAAAAGTAGTTTGATTTTCCAGGAGTAGACAGAAACAAATTACAAGACTACAAACAATTAGAGTTCACATTTAGTAGATTGGTTCAGATATGGATGCCATACCAATAATTAAAGCAATCATAACAGGGACACTAAAATTACAGACATAATTAAACAGGTTCTGAATAGAGCATACAATTGAATCAAACTAAGTTCTACATTGCAGAAGTCAACTTGGTTTGTTAATTATTACTAGGTGGAGTCATATAGACAAGTATTAAGCAGAGAAACATGCCGAAGTTAAAACAAAAATAAGATAACATGAAATAAGACATGACAACAGAACATGAACCATATATCAAACAGAAGCATATTGAAATCTGAAATATACTAACCACATAGCCATACAGGTAAAAGGGATACCAAGGATTAAGGCATACTAGTTAGAAAGTAGACATGAACCATATGGCAAACATAGCATATTGAGGCGCGAAGTAAACTAATCACATAATCCTATGGAATAGGACAAACATAACAAGAACTAAGGCATAATAGTTGAGAAGAAATGGTCAGGAATCATGTATCAAACAAAGCATGTTGAGGTCTGTGATAAAGCTGAATATAGAATAGAGTAAGGTAACAGAAATTAGGGCATACCGGTTAGGATGATACAAAACAGGCAAGTGAATCCAAAAGTCCAGCCTTGGCTTTCAGCCGGCTAGACAGTGCAGCAAATCAGAGTGATGGAAGAACTTAAGTTGTTTAAGTGTAAGTAAAAGTTTGTGTGTTTCAGTGTGTGCTTGTAAGCGTAGGTGTAGGTGTGTGTAGGTGTTTTTCTGTCTCTTAAAAATCAGAATGGTGAAAGGTTTATATAGCATTCAGTAGAGTAAACAAATAAGACAAGGAATATTAACGGCACATAAATAAAGTATACAAATCAATTAACCAAATAATTAGGGTTAAACATCAATCAATTAATAAGACAGAATCCGAAAAATATCACTTAAACTAGGGAGAATCAATTAGCAGGCAAGATTGAGGTTTAATAAGGTAAGAAATAAGTCAGAGACCATTTATAGGTTGGTCAAAACAAATCAAAACCTAGAAATTAGGTCAGTAGCATAATTAAGGAAGGCAGTACTAATTATGAGTTACATATAAGGAAAGAATAAATAAAAATCTTTCAGAGAGATATCAGTCTTGAAAAGAAGTACAATTTCAAACCCTAATTAAGCAAGTAAAACCAATTAATTAGTTTACTTAACAGAGCCAAAATAAACGAGCAAACATTAGAACAAGCAGTAGAATAATTAGAAACCCAAGGGCGTAAAGATATAGATATGAAAACCAGTCGAAAAAAATAAAGAGAACATGAGTTAAACACTTAAACACTTTAGAATAATTTTGCAGAAACTTAAAAGATGAAACCCTAGCTTTTAGGGAAAAACGAAAATTGATTAACAATAATAAGAAAAACAGAAGATCTTAAAAGAGAAATATGAGATAAACTCAAAATCATCTCAGATCTATAGAAATCTGAACAGACTCGAGTAGAAAGTGACTAGTTTAAAAAAAAAAATAGACAGAGCTGAGAAAAATCCGGTTCGAACCAGAGATTTGAAGCCATAAATATGAAGATAACAGTATTCACAAACATAGAGATGAACACATGCGGATTCATCGAGAAAAGGAAGGATTTGGACTGAGTCTGCGTTGAATAACACAAAAATCATAACACCACTAGAGATAAAAGGCTAGATAAGGCCTAGAATCGAAGAAATAAGCCATGAATCAAAGGGGTTTTGGTGGCGGCGGGCTAGGGTTAGGAAGAGGTTGAGAGAAAATAGAGGGAAAGGGGATTTACAGATGGCGGAATTTGAGAAATGATTAGGTTTAGGGTCGTTTGGTATAATTAAAAAAGGAAATGGATCTTGGACCGTTGATCTTCTGAGATCAACGACCAGGATTCCATTTGGGTTGGGGCGAGTTATAGGATTGGGTTATTGGGTTGGGTTACGGGGTTTTAATTGGGATGGGGTAGTAATTGGGCTAAGTCCGAAAATCAAATTAAAAGAGGCTATTTGTTAAATATCCAATTAATTTGATAAAATAATTCATAAAAATAGCTAATAAATGATAAAAAATGATATTTATGCATAAAAATGATTTAAAACAATTAATTAATTTTATAAAAATTTAAAAGGTCATTTTCTTGTAAAATAAAGTAATTATGCCCATATGGGCTATTATTGCAAAGTTATTGCAATTATAACCTAAAAATATAAATATGGCTATTCATGAAATAATTAAAGCTTAGTGTAAATATAAATGATAAAATTAAGCAATAAAATTATTATAAAATCATTTGTGATGCTATTAATAACTACTTAGATAATAAAATACTGGGATGAATTAATTAAAATCCTTTTAAAAATGTAAAAAATTATGAAAAATGTTAATTGATGCTCATGCATTGTTTTGAAGATATATATGCCTTTTGAAAATAATATAGGAAAAAATTGGGTATCAACAATGCTAATTTTTTGCTACACAGAGAGAGAGAGGATTATAAGATTTATTGAGGGTCTTGCTCAGCCTATTAGATTGTAGATGGCTAAGGAGACTGGGAGCGAGATCTCCTTCCACGATGCAGCCAATGTGGCCCGACGAGTTGAGATTGTTCTTGGATTGTGAGGTTAGAGGTCAGACAAGAGATTCCAACAGCTACCTCTCTTTATCCGGGAAGGATGAAAGAGTTATCGGGTAAACATATGATGGCCAATTTTGACTGAGTAGGGTGATTTGAGAGACATAGGCCGCACTATGGTTTTCGAGAAGCCTACATATCCCTGGTTTTATAGGAATCAGGCCGTGGGTAGTTCTGGATCCGCCGGGCAAAATATACCGATGTAGTTATAAAAAAGACGGATACAAGGTTTCGAATAGGTGAAATGGTTACGGTGAGCGGTCAGGTTTGAAATAGTATGAAGGAATTTGAGCAGGATTTCTCCTGTTGAGATAATGGTTGCTCATCTGATCACCTGCAAATCAAAAGATGCACTGCAATCATATATCTTTGCGTAAATGTAAACATGATGCAAATTCCTTCCAGACCATGAGAATTGTCTTTGAACGACTGAGGATGATGTCCTTAAACCATGATGTCTCGGGCCATGAATTGTGCGGTAAGGGATTCATAGGCCATGAAATAATGTTCTCGAGCCATGAAAATGGTGCCTCCGAACCATGACGCCTTTGAATACTGATGTGCAAGTTTGAGAGATTCTTAGGCTATGGCATGGTGTCTTCCGGCTATAAGGATGGTGCCTTCAGACTATGACGCCTTCGGACAAGTTGGCAACATTTCAACCCATGAGGTTCACAGGTATGTTATTAGAAGTAACAAGACAAGGCTTAGTCTTGTAAGAAGTCGAGGGCAGAGCTTAGACCGAGAGGAGAGAATAGTGCGAGAGAGACAATGCTAAGTCTCGTGCGAGGTTGGGGACAGGGCTTAGTACCATACAGAAGGAAGCCATTCTTAGCCTTATGTAAGAAGAAGGCAATGCTTAGCCTTATGCAGGGTTTGGGACAGGGCTTAGTCCCATGCAAAGAGAAGGCAATTCTTAGCCTTATGCAAATAGGGAGGCAGGGCTTAGTCTCAAGCAAAGTTCGGGGCAGGGCTTAGTCCCATGCAAAGAGAAGACAGTTCTTAGCCTTATGCAAGGCGAAGGCAATGCTTAGCCTTATGCAAATAGGGAGGCAGTTCTTAGCCTCATGCAAAGTTCGGGACAAGGCTTAGTCCCATGCAAATAGAAGGCAGTGCTTAGCCTTATGCAAGAAGAAGGTGATGCTTAGCCTTATGCAGGGTTCGGGACAAGGCTTAGTCCCATGCAAAGTGAAGGCAATGCTTAGCTTTATGCAAATAAGGAGGCACGACTTATCCTCATGCAAGGTTCGGGACATGGCTTAGTCCCATGTAAAGAGAAGGCAGTGCTTAGCCTTATGCAAAGTGAAGGCAATGCTTAGCCTTATGCAAATAGGGAGGCAGGGCTTAGCCTCATGAAAAGTTCCGGGACATGGCTTAGTCCCATGCAAAGAGAAGGCAATGATTAGCCTTATGCAAGGTGAAGGCAATGCTTAGCCTTATGCAAATAGGGAGGCAGGGCTTAGCCTCATGCAAAGTTTGGGACAGGGCTTAGTCCCTTGCAAAGAGAAGGCAATGCTTAGCCTTATGCAAGGTGAAAGCAATGCTTAGCCTTATGCAAATAGGGAGGCATGGATTAACCTCATGCAAAGTTCGGGACATGGCTTAGTCCCATGCAAAGAGAAGGAAGTGCTTAGAGTTATGCAAGATTTGAGACAATGCTTAGTCTCATACAAATAGATAATAAGTGATAGCAGCGTATTTCTTCACTAGAGATGAGTTTGATATCTTTGTTGCTATGAAGACTGTGATTCCAAGGTGTACATATTCCTTATTCCTGCATTCAGAGAAAAATTGTGAGTTTTGCGGGGGAGGGAGGGGGGGAGGGGAAGGTTGGTTCGTGCCTTCGTCTGCTTGCTTGACTTGCTCCGCTGAATATCCTGTTCAAATTATTGGGGTAGCATTTGCTAAAGCAGAGTTTCTTTTCAAAAGCATCATGCATGCACAATTTTCATAGACATGGTAAAATATAGTTTAGAAATTAGTTAGATGAACCAGTGACTGTGACACGATCAAAGACATCGCGACTTCTTATGCCGTAGAATTTTGAGGGTCTTCATCAAAATTCTTCTTCAGTTAATTAGACAACATTTCTGACTGCTCTATACGCTGCGATTGGCTGAACTTGCTTCGGAATTTTGATTGTCTTCCTAAAAATTCTTCCCTAGTTTCTGATTGTGGGGAAAATAGAAATTTTATTGAATTGTGACCGAACCCACATGTCTGCCTACATATCCCCTCTTAAACGGGAATCATGTCGGGCGTAGTTTAATTTACATCATGAAGAAACTTAAATAGTTTACACATAGTATCTTTTGACTGCATCTGAATTGATAGGCTTCGACCAGATTTCTCCATCCATCTCTGCGAGTATGCGTGCTCTTCCTGTCAATACTCTATGAATCATGTAAGGACCTTGCAAGTTGGTAGAGAATTTCCCTTTGGCCTTATCTTAATGTGGGAAGATCGTTTTCAACACTAGCTGCCCCGGTGTGAACTATCTCGGCTTGACTCTTTTGCTGAAGGCTCTGAACATTCTGTTCTGATAAAGTTGACCGTGACATACCGCGTTCATCTTCTTTCTATCTATGAGGGCTAGCTTCTTAAAGAGGCTCCTTATCCATTCTATGTCGCCGAGCTCAACTTCTTGTATGATCCTCAAGGAAGGAATTTCCACCTCGGTGGGAATGACAACTTCAGTACAATAAACCAGAAAATAGGAAGTTGCCTCGGTTGATGTGCGGACTGTGGTACGGTATCCTAGTAAGGCGAATGGTAATTTCTCGTGCCATTCATCTTTTTGTTATTTTTGTTGGCATCTTCCATGGCTCCATTCATTTGAGGTCTGTATGCTGTGGAATTCTTGTGCTGGATTTTGAAAGTCTCACACATGGCTTTCATCAGGTTACTGTTGAGATTGGTTGCGTTGTCAGTGATGATGGACTCTGGAACCCCAAACCGACAAACAATTTAGTCGCGAACAAAATACGCAACGACCTTCTTAGTCACAACTTTGCAAGATACAACTTCAACCCATTTAGTGAAGTAGTCGATAGCCACCAGAATGAACCTATGCCCGTTTGAGGCGGTGGGCTCAATCGGACCAATGGCATCAATTCCCCAAGTGACAAAGGGCCAATGTGAGCTTGTTGCATTAAGCTCAATTGGGGCACTTTTATCATGTCTGCATGTACTTGGCATTGGTAGCATTTTTGAACATACCAGATGCAATCAGTCTCCATGGTCATCCAAAAGTAACCGGCCCTGAGTATCTTCTTGGCTAAGACAAAGCCATTCATATGCGGGCCGCAGGTTCTGTTATGTATCTCCTCGAGAAACTTAGGAGATTCCTTTGCGTTGACAAACCTTAATAGTCCCAGATCAGGAGTTCTTCTATAGAGGGTTCCTCCACACTGGAAGAAATGATTGGACAACCTCCGAAGCGTGCATTTCTGAGTATGGTTCGCATGCTCCGAGTACTCTCCTTTTTCCAAATACTCTTTGATGTCGTGCAACCAAGGTTTTCAATCCATTTCCTCTTCAACGTGAGCACAATATGCCGGCCGATCATGGATCCTTACTGGAATAGGATCGATGAAGTTCTTGTCTGGGTGCTGTATCATTGATGATAAAGTAGCCAATGCGTCAGCAAACTCATTATGAATCCCGTGGACGTGCCGAAACTCTATCTTTGTGAACATCTTCTTCATTTCTCGCACATGATGCAAATATGGCAATATCTTGGAATTCTTGGTAGCCCATTCTCCTTGTACCTAGTGCACAAGTAGATCTGAATCGCCGATTACTAGCAGTTCTTGAATGTTCATATCAACAACCATGTTGAGCTCTAATATGAAATCTTCATATTCCGCCATGTTGTTGGTGCAGGGAAATCAGAGTTTTGCAGACACCGAATAATGTTGGCTAGTTTATGATACCATGACGGCTCCAATGCCGACTCCTTTGAAGTTTGCCACTCCGTCGAAGAAAATTCTCTGTTGAATCAAGTCACTGCATGGTTTTGAAGAATGACAAATGACAACCCGGTTGAACCAGGTCCGTCAGGGAAAACATAGTCAAACATACCAGTTGGCATGAGAAGAATCCATGCGCAGGAGATAAACATCATCTCTGAACTAAGAGGTTATCTCCTAAGCGAAAAGGTTGCAAATCGATAAGGAGATGGAATTCGAATTCATGTAGGACAAAATCAAGATCAAGGAAGTTGAGATAAACACAAACTCTTCCACCAAGGAAGAGTTGCATCAGAACTGAACAACATCTCAACTACTGATTCTATAAAGTATTGAAGCATTCCTACTGAAGTTTTAGCGCACATACACAAAAGTGAAACAAGAATTGAAAGCAAAATTACCAAAGCAATTTTGCAAGCAGTTCATGTGAAGAATCCTTGTGCGACTCAAAAGCTACTTGAACCAGCTAGAAGAACCAGTTCCATCTGTTGTCTTTTAGTCTAGAAACGATTGTAATAGGTACACAATATTAAAGTTAGAGTTAACTTGAAGTTTGTCGCAATTAGCTAGAGGCTAGTTTGCTACAAAGGGATTAGAGTTAGTCCTTAGGTTTACAAAAGAGTTTATTTTGTAAATGCTTTTTAGCTCATTGACATAGTGAAGTGTTTGGGAAAATATTACTAGAAAGTAGGTCGTGGTTTTTTCACCTTTTGAGCCAGGTGTTTTCCACGTAAAAATTGTTGTGTTCTTTCATTTCTGCAATTAATTTACGAAAACTGTAGAAGTTGGAACACCAAGAAGAACCAGGTTCTTCTATAAAGACTGCCCTCGAAAAATTGGACACCACACAAATCACCCCCCCTCTTGTGTGGTATTGACGTATAAAACATCAATTGGTATCAGAGCAGGTTATCCTTGAAAAGGCTAACACCTTGGAAAAGATCAAAATGAGTGCACCACCTGGAAACTGGGAGGGTTAATCAACTGCAAGGCCACCACTCTTTAAGGGCCAGTATTAGTCCTGGTGGAAGAACATGATGAAGGACCACTTGATTGGAGAAGACT
Source organism: Nicotiana undulata (assembly GCA_005239495.1). Lineage (NCBI taxonomy): Eukaryota > Viridiplantae > Streptophyta > Magnoliopsida > Solanales > Solanaceae > Nicotiana > Nicotiana undulata. The sequence goes on from ML267322.1 coordinate 36,317, forward strand.
ATTAACTCTGGGACATAGTCACTGATGGTCCTTTAGCCACCATGAAGAAGACTGCTGAAGGAATAGATGTGCCAAAAACTAGAGCCGACTGCACTGCAGAGGATCTAAAGAAATGGGAGAAAAATGCTAAGGCCAAAACGTGGCTAGTTTGTGGACTAGGTCCAGAAGAGTATAGTAGGATTCAAAGCTGCACCACTGCCAAAGAAATTTGGGATACCTTGCAGGTAGCCCACGAAGGAACACCTCAAGTGAAAAGATCAAGAGGTACTCTACTATACTCTCAGTATGAAAACTTCACTATGAAAGAAGGAGATACAATCCAAGAGATGTACACGAGGTTCACAACACTGACAAATGAACTCAAGTCTCTTGGCAGAGTCATTCTTGAAGAGGACAGGGTGGAGAAGATCCTGACAAAGGTCTTACCAATTTCCCGGGAAAGTAAAATCACTGCTATCCAGGAATCCAAAAATATTACAACCCTCAGATTGGACGAGCTAATTGGAAACCTTACTGCCTATGAACTTAGAAGGCAGACAATGAAAATGGATGCTCCAAAGAAGGAAAAAAGTCTAGCACTAAGAATCACTGAGGGAGCAGATCCGGAGGAAGATGAGATGACCATGATCTCTAAGGAATTCAGAAACTTCCTCAGAAGGAAAAAGGGCATCTCAAGAGGTGGAAACTACAACAAAGCTAAAGCTCCAGAAAGGCCAGCCAACGAGGGATGCTACAAATGTGGAAAAACTGACAACCACATCAAGAACTGTCCTCAGTGGGAAGTAGAATGGAAAATAGAGAGATCCAAACGAAGGAACAGGAGGAAGGAACTGGTCCATCCCAAGAAAATCATAACAAAAGCTATGGTTGCTGCTTGGGGGGAAAACTCAGACGAAGAATCAGAAGATAGTGAGAATGAAGAACAGGCGCTCATGGAAATTGGCAAATATGATGAGGAATCACATGAAGAACCAGAGGTAAGTATTTCCCATCTCAAAAACAAGATAAAGTTCCTATCTAAAGAAAAACTCTCTGAGTTGCTACTTGATTTTGTGGATGATTCCAAAGAGACAAACAAAGAGAAAGAACAACTCTCTAAAGAATGTGTAATGTTGAAAGCAAAATACATGAACCTGGAAATCAGAGTAAGTGAATCTGAAAAGGAAAACACTGCCTTGAAGAACCAGGTTCATCCACTTGAAACTAAAATCCTTGAACTAAAATCTGAAATCTAAAGTTAAAGCTAGGAACTAGTAAAAAGACTGTTGATCATTCTCATATCATGTTAGAAGAAAATGTGGGAAAACTAAAAGATAAGATGTACAACAAGGATGAACAAATAGGAGCACTAAAAGAAGAACTTGGTAAAGTCAAACATGAATTAGATCGAACTTGCAAATGGAATAAATCTTCTGATGCCTTACATGGCTTCAAGAAAATCATAGTAACAACAGAAGAGGATTGGCTTTGGGAGTCAAATTCCCAAATGGGATCCCAAAAGCAAGTATCTCACTCTTCCTGAGAATAAAATCTGCACCCACTGTGGCAATACTGGCCACTACAAAATTGAATGTACTGCAAAAGAGCAGGCCAGTCGAAGAAATAAAAGTTTTGTACGAAAGAAAAACTGGCTACCAAATTGGGACAGAAAAAGCTTGATTCATCCTTTCTCTCATAGAAAACGACCCAAACTGGTTTGGGTCCCTAAGACTAACCCCTAACATGTGTTTACTTCATTTGTTAGAAAAACTCAAAAACAGTTAGGAAATCAACTACCATCAATAAGATCTGATCATGGTACTGAATTTGAGAATGCAAAGTTTGCTGAATTCTGTGATGAGCATGGCATAAATCACAACTTTTCTGCCCCTAGAACCCCACAACAAAATGGGGTTGTTGAAAGAAAGAACAGAACTCTTGAAGATATGGCTAGAACCATGCTTCTTTCTAGCAAACTACCCCACAGCTTCTGGGCAGAAGCAATAAACACTTCATGCTACATAATAAATAGATGCATGACCAGACCTCTGGTAGAGAAAACTCCTTAGGAATTACTTAAAGGGAGAAAGCCCAACATATCCCACCTTAGGGCTTTTGGATGCAAGTGCTTTGTGCACAACAATCAAAGATTCCCTAGGTAAATTTGATCCCAGAAGTGATGATGGAGTATTCTTGGGATATTCATCACATATCAAAGCTTAAAAAGTATATAACAAAAGAACTATGTGTGTAGAAGAGAGTGTGCATGTTATTTTTGATGAAACTAACACTCTTTCTGAGAGACAGGAACCAGAAGATGAGGAGCTTGGACTGGTCAGAAGCAGTGAACATACTGAAGCTAATATGGAAGATGGAACAAGTGATGGACCAGGTCCAACTACCCCAAGCAACATGACAGGGGGAACTCAACAACAAATCAATCTGGATCTTGGCCCTGATCCTGTTCCACAACAACAAGACGCCATGGGATAATCTAGCCGTGAAAAATTAGTGCTCAAACCACACAGATATCAAAGCTCTCAGCCCCTTGAGAACATCATAACAAAATTGACATCCGGAATCAAAACAAGATCCTCTTTGAAAAATCTTTGTGTGTTTGATGCCTTTCTATCCTTGTTCGAACCAAAGAACATTGATGAAGCCTTACAGGATGCTGACTGGGTAAATGCCATGCAAGAAGAGCTAAATCAATCTGAAAGAAGTCAAGTATGGCACTTGGTTCCCAGACCACTAGACAGATCAGTGATTGGCACAAAGTGGGTCTTCAGGAACAAACTCGATGAAAATGGAACTGTTACAAGAAACAAGGCCATACTGGTTGTCCAAGGATATAATCAAGAGGAGGGAATTGACTATGATGAGACCTTTGCTCATGTGGCAAGACTGTAGGCAATCAGACTTCTTATAGCATTTGCTGCTCACATGGAATTCACTTTCCACCAAATGGATGTAAATAGCACTTTCCTCAATGGCTATCTAAAGGAAGAAGTATTTGTCAAACAGCCTCCAGGATTTGAAAGCAAGGAGACACCTGACCATGTGTATAAACTTGACAAGGCCTTGTATGGACTCAAACAAGCACCAAGAGCATGGTATGAACGACTATCTAAATTTTTGTTAGAACATGACTACGAACGAGGTAAAATTGATAGCACCTTGTTCTTAAAGGAAAAAGGTAAGGATATCCTAGTCGTGCAAATATATGTGGATGATATCATATTTGGAGCAACCTCTGAAAAATTGAGTAAGGAATTTGCCAAGCTTATGGGGAGTGAGTTTGAGATGAGTATGATGGGTGAGCTAAACTTCTTCTTAGGCTTGCAAATTAAGAAAAACTCAAATGGAACAATGATTCATCAACAAAAATATGTGAAAGAATTGCTCAAAAGATTTAAAATGGAAGACTCCAAGGAAATAGACACCCCCATAGCCACAACTACAAATTAGACGTGGATGAACCTGGTTCATCCGTTGGTCAAAAGCTATACAGAGGAATGATTGGGTCTTTATTATATCTCACTGCCAGCAGACCTGATATTGTGTTTAGTGTAGGTCTGTGTGCTAGATTTCAGGCAAATCCAAAGTAGTCCCATCTAACAGCAGTGAAGAGAATTCTGTGATTTTTGAAAGGCACCACTGATTTATGCCTTTGGTATCCTAAAGGTAGTAATTTTGACCTTGTAGGATATGCTGATGCTGATTATGCAGGTTTCTTGGTTGACAGGAAAAGTACTTTAGGCATGGATCACTTTTTGGGCTCTTGCCTTGTGTCTTGGGCCACCAAGAAACAAAACTCAGTAGCCTTGTATACTGCTGAGGCTAAAGATGTGGCTGCAGCCTCATGCTGTGCTCCGTTGCTATGGATCAAGCAACAACTTATGGATTTTGGTATAGAGGTTGGATGCATTCTTATTTTCTATGACAACACTAGTGCAATTAGTATGACGAAGAACCCGGTTCATCATAAGAGAACCAAGCACATAGATGTGAGACACCATTTCCTAAGAGATAACTATGAAAAAGGAATGATCTCAATCGAATTCTGTGCTAATGAGAAACAAATTAGAGATATCTTTACTAAAGCACTGAGTAGAGAGCATTTTGAGAGAAACATGCTAGAATTAGGGATGATTAAGATCACCTAATTGAAAAAAAAACAAAAATGAATTTTTTTTGGCTAGAAACACTAAAATAGGTAACTAACCAGACTAATCATTACTCAGTATCATGAATTTAATGCCATACTCTCTTGCCATGTGTTAATATGATTCCCTAGTTACTAATGATGTTTTTCTATCTTTGTAAAGTGAGGAAAATTAAAGACTCTAACACGATGAACCTGGTTCATCGTTGCTGGTTCATCAGACTGACAAGGTACGTGCTCATCGCTATACACGTATTGAAATAATTATAGTCACACATGAGCAGAACTCTATCTATATTTGGTTCATTTCAAATTATCAGTATTTATCCCAAATTAAACCCTTTCCAAAGAGTCAAATCAAATCTTTATTAAGCCTAGATTTAGGGAGCCATAACCATCTAATCCACTGACACTCCAACCGCGATTAGACTTCCACTTGACCAAGAATTACGCCCGTTGTACAGTTAATATCCACACCTTTAAAAAGCCATCATTACCTCTCCTCTTCAAAAGCATAACCGTCGAACCAAGTTCATCATTCCTCTCAACCAAAATGATCAACATTCTTCTCTCTCCAAATATCACAAAAATGTCTTCCACACCACCCCCTGCTTCATCTTCATCAACCACCCATGATTACGGTATCGGTCTTGAAAACACTAGCTCTAATTCTCCTTCGATACACAACTCACAATCTCCAACCAGGTCTTCAACCCCTCATAACTCTCCAGTTCCAGAACCTATTCCTAAACCCACCCCTTCACCTCAAACAGTTCCAACCTTTACACCAAGCCCCACTCCAGCCCCCAAAAAACGTAGAGTGAAAATGTTAGCCAGATAAACTGTTGCTTCTGGTCCTCTTGCCAGGAAATTGAATGAAACACTTCAAGCCAGCCAGGACCAAGATTCTGACAATTCAAGCGAGTCCTACAAATCTGCAAATGAGGAAGAAGTAGCTGGTTCATCTGGTTCTGAGAAGGCTAATCCTGAAATAGTTGAAAATAAGTTTGTTTTGATTGGTTCTGTAGTGGATGTAGAAGTGCCAGATAGGAGAAGAAAAAAGAAAGGAATTGAGAGAGAGGGAGAAGGGAGTTCTGAAAGGGGAACTGGGAAGGAAGGTTCCACTCTGGCAATTTGTGTCCCCGCTCCTGTGGTTATTGAGGAAGGAGACAAGGATGTAGGGGGAAGCAATTATGGGGAGGCAGCAGCAAGACTGGAAGGTCTACAACATGCAGCAGATGAACCTGATTCATCTATTGAAGAGACTCTGGAAGACTTGATGAGAAAAGTGGGGGAAACCTACAATCCTAAGAAAAAGAGAACCCCTAAATCCAAGAAAGCTGATACACCAATTACATCGAAGAATAGAAAGGTCTCTTCAACTGCTGATACTCCTGCCCCTAAGAGTTGTGCTACTAGAAGCACTGCTAGGCAAAGTGAAGAATAAATGGAGAAAGCTCTGAGAGAGACCAAGAAGAAGAAAGCTACCAAGGGAAAGACGAAAGTTGGGGAGCCTGTTGAGGCAATTGTGGTCGATTTTGATGAGATGGACCTGTTCCATCAGGAGGAACAACTAGCCCAGATTGAGGTTGAGACACTAAAGCCCAAGAAAGCCAAGACTTCTTCCATGAAGTCAGCATCTGTGTCTGCTACACCCTCAACAGTTTCCTAGAGGACCAGATCTACATCAAAGAAAGCAAAGATTATTGTTGATACTGAATGGAGTGGAGAGGAAGTGGAAGTGTCTGGTGAGGAGACTGACAAACTCACAACGTTTGGGAGGCGTACCATTTTGAAAGGGAAGTTGTTTAGATACCTTGAGGAGCTAGGGATTATTTTCTTTCTAGATACCTTAGATGTGCAAGGGTGGAAGGACATGGTCCTTCACCTTGAGGGCAGGCTGGCTAGGAATGAGCTGGTAGAGTTTATGGACAACGCAACAGTCAAAGATGGAAGGGTATCTACAAAGGTTCAGGGAGTTGAGATCTCGTTTGATGCAAAGGAATTGGGGGAAATATTGAATATCCCTTCTAAGGGGTATGATGACTACACGAGGTAAAGATGGCCTAGTTTGGATGGTTTGCCTTCCGCCCTTCAAATCACAAGGTCTTTCTGTGAGAATGAACAAGAGCCGGAGACCAGGGCAGTGTTTAAGACTGATATGAGAGCTCAACACAAACTGTTTTTTGAGTTTGTGATCAAATTTCTATTGCCTAGGCAAGAGAGAAGGCACATAGCCAGCTACTTGGATCTCACCCTAATGGAGTGCCTATACAGGGGTAAACAAATAAATTGGCCTTCCTTCATCATCCAACTCTTGGACAGGGTTGTGAATGGATTCAAGGCACATGCTATACCCTATGGGTTTATTCTTACTGCTGTGCTTGCTCACTACTGGTACCAGTGAAGAAGGCTGAAATGGCAACTGCTAAGGACTACTTTGGGAAGAACATTCTACTGACCTGTGACTACATTGTTAATATTCCTGAGGATGAACTTGGTTCATCCAGGAAACTACCTGTTAATAGCAAGGTCAGGACGCTTGTGCAGGAAGGTGAGTTCAAGGATGCGGAGATCCTTCGTTTGAAAACTCACCTTACAGAGGTTGAAGCTGAGCGGGATGCTCTCAAAGTTGATCTAGCTAAGGAAAAGGAGAAGAATGAGGGTGTGTTTCAACAAATGCTCTCCCTTATTCAAGACAAGAATACAACCTCTGCCCCTTCCCAGCCTTAGGAGTCCAGTGCCTCCAAAAACCCCCTCTATGACCTAGTTTGGGATTGTCTAATTCTGTTCTGCTTTTTTTTTTTTGCTCATGGTTGTGGATGTCTTTATTTCTTTCTGTGTATGGTGTATGATCAATATCCATTCAATGAATTTTGCTATTTTGTTATTGAATTTTCTCAGTTTCTTAAATAGCTTACATTTTTTGGTTTCTTTTGATGATTAATTCATGCTTTGCACCTGCAGTTGCCTCAATTGCCATGATTAATTGTTAATATTCTGGTAAGTTTATCATTTTGCAACTTTTCGATGATGCCAAAAGGGGTAAGATAGTGCTTTTTCAAAGATTTTTGTGATGTTTATAACCTAAATACACCTGGTCTCTCCATGATAAATGCTTAATACTATAAAAAATGTCTATGTTGGATTGAAGTATTTACAGGTTTAAGCACATAGTTTGTCATCATCAAAAAGGGGGAATTTTGTTGAATCAAATCACTGCATGGTTTTGAAGAATGACAAATGACAACCCGGTTGAACCAAGTCCATCAGGGCAAACATAATCAAACAGACCAGTTGGCACGAGAAGAGTCCATGCGTAGGAGATAAACATCATCTCTGAACTAAGAGTTTATCTCCTAAGCGAAAAGGTTGCAAATCAAGTAGATGGAATTCGAATTCATGTAGGACATAACAAGATCAAGGAAGTTGAGATAAACAAAAACTCTTCCACCAAGGAAGAGTTGCATCAGAACTGAACAACAACATCTCAACTACTGATTCTATAAAGTATTGAAGCATTCCTACTGAAGTATTTGCGCACATACACAGAAGTGAAACAAGAATTGAAAGCAAAATTACCAAATCAATTTTGCAAGCAGTTCATGTGAAGAATCCTTGTGTGACTCAAAAGCTACTTGAACCAGCTAGAAGAACCAGTTTCATCTGTTGTCTTTTAGTCTAGTTGTTTGTAGTAGGTGATTAAATATTGTATCTTTCAGCTTTATCTAGAAGCGATTGTAATAGGTACACAATATTCAAGTTAGAGTTAACTTGAAGTTTGTCGCAATTAGCTAGAGGCTAGTTTGCTACAAAGGGATTAGAGTTAGTCCTTCGGTTTACAAAAGAGTTTATTTTGTAATTGCTGTTTGGCTCATTGACATAGTGAAGAGTTTAGGAAAATCCAACTGGGAAATAGGTCGTGGGTTTTTCACCTTTTGAGCTAGGTGTTTTCCACGTAAAAATTGCTGTGTTCTTTCATTTCTACAATTACTTTCTGCAAACTGTAGAAGTTGGAATACCAAGAAGAACCAGGTTCTTCTATAAAGACTGCACTCGAAATATTTGACACCACACAAATCACCCCCCTCTTGTGTGGTATTGATGTATAAAACTTTATTCTCCAACCGTCGTAGGCTTCGACAATGTCTTCTCGAACGAATGATACCTCTTTATCGGGAAAATATGTTTTAAGGGTTCGTATTCTCCTCCCGGAGGGTTTTCATCAAGCTGGTATGCCAGTGCCTGTACCTTGACTGCCTTATGAGTTACATAGACGATGTTGAATTCACTCAGCAAGATTTGCCACTTGGCCAGCTTCCCAATGGGCATGGGTTTTTGAAAGATGTACTTCAAGGGATCCATTCTTGATATTAAATATGTTGTATAAGCACAGAAGTAGTGCCTCAACTTTTGAGCTATCCAGGTTAACGCGCAGCAAGTACATTCCAGCAGAGAGTACCATGCTTCATAACGAGTGAACTTCTTACTCAAGTAATAGATGGCATGTTCTTCTCTCCCTGTCTCGTCGTTCTGTCCCAGAATGCAATCGAAATCTCCATCGAGCACTACAAGGTAGAGTAGCAATGGTCACCCAGCTCTGACGGGACTAAGACTGGTGGTGTTGATAAGTACTCCTTGATTTTGTCAAAAGCCTTTTGACAATCCTTAGTCCAACTAGTTGCAGCATTCTTTTTCAGCATCTTGAAAATCGGCTCACATATCACTGTGGACTGTGCTATGAAACAACTGATGTAATTGAGACAACATCCCAGGAAACTCATCACATCTTTCTTGCTTTTTGGAGGTTGTTATTCTTGGATGTATTTGACCTTTGATGGATCCAGTTCTATTCCCCGGCAACTGACGATGAAACCCAATAGCTTTTCGGCAGGAACCCCGAATGCACACTTTGCGGGGTTTAGTTTCAGGTTGTACTTCCGCAGTCTGTCAAAGAATTTCCTCAAATCTGCTATATGATCTGCGGCCTTATTGGATTTAATGATGACATCATCCATATATACCTCGATTTCTTTGTGTATCATGTCATAAAAAATAGTAGTCATTGCACTCATGTAGGTGGACCCAACATTCTTTAGGAGTAACGAAATCATCTTGTAACAGTGCACCCCTCGTGGTGTAATGAATGATGTTTTCTCAGCGTCCTCCTCGTCTATCCAGACTTTATGGTAACCGGCAAAGCAATCCACAAAAGACTGGAGTTCATGCTTGGCACAATTGTCGATCAAGATGTGTATATTTGGTAACGGGAAATAATCCTTTGGGCTGGCTCTGTTGAGATCCCGATAATCGACGCAAAGTATGACTTTCCCATCATTCTTTGGAAATGGCACGATGTTGGCTAACCAAGTTGGATATTCAACTACCCTGAGGACCTTGGCTTTGATCTGCTTAGTAACTTCCTCCTTGATTTTCAACCTCATATCTGGCTTGAACTTCCTGAGCTGTTGCTTTACTGGCAGACACATTGGGTTTGTGGGAAACTTGTGGGACACAATGGATGTGCTTAATCCGGTCATATTGTCGTATGACCATGCAAAGATGTCCTCGTACTCTTTCAAGAACCGAGTGTATTCCTCTTTCTCTGATGGTGAAAAATGGATGCTGATGCGAGTCTCCTTGACAATTTCAGAATTTTCCAAGTTGACTATCTCAGTTCCGTCCAGGTTGGACTTAGGTTTGTTCTCAAAATTATTTACTTCTCTGACGATCTCCTCAGGTATTGCATCTTCTTCTTCTGAATCACTGTCATTTTGTTGCGTTGTCTCATTATATGTCACAATTGTTGGTTCATCGAGATAGGAAATAGTAATGCTGTAGGGATAAAGATATGAAAGGAAAGTAGTAATAATAAAACATCAAGTCGCTTAAAATGTAAAAAAAAATGATTTTCAATAACTCAAATAACGTTTTTGGAACATTGGAAATATTATTTAAAATAAAAATGCAAAAGGGAAATCATTTTTTCTAGAAAAGAAAAATAAACAATGCTATTCATCCTTGCTACCCCGGGACTCGTCGGGCCCTCGATGGTATGACAATCTAGTTCTTGAGGAATGTTCCTCTCTCCATAACTTGGATAGTAGGGCCTTCCTCCTCCTCTTCCTCGACGATTACACAACATTCCATGTCATCATCTTCCAAGAACAAATTCCTTAATACCCTAAACGCTTCTTTTTCCTCTGACCCCCATACAATATCAGCCTGATGGAAGGTCTGACTCAAGTGTGGCACGGGTTGCTTAAGAGGGTAGTATGGACCACGCCACAGTGGTGACAAATTTCGAAATTCCTGCCAGGTGTACTGATATCCTAGCCCAAAACTGGTACCATGGTGCTTTGGCTGTATTGGCTTGGAGATGGCCTGAAGATTTTTACCAAGCCCCTTGCCGGGATCATATCCTTTCCATGATAACATGCTTGCTATCTTGCTACTCCACCAATTATCTTTCTCGATTGCGTTAACGCGATCGATACGATGGTAGGTTTATCCACCTATCTTCCTTCTATTTTCAACCACCAGAATAGTATGACTAGTGTAAATGGGGTTGCTCCCATCTCCATGGATGATTACTTCTTGGTGGTTCCATTCGAACTTCACAGCCTGATTTAAGGTAGATGCTACAGCCCTAGCAGCATGTATACATGGTCGTCCCAACAACAGATTGTAAGATGCGAATATGTACAGTACATGAAACTCAACATCAAACCATGTAGGAACCATCTACAGACAAAGATAAGTTTCTCCAATGGTAGCCCTTTGAGACCCGTTGAATGCTTTCACATTCATAGTTCCCTCCCGCATCTCATGTAGGACTTTGCCCAACCTCTTAGTGTTGTTAATGGGCAAATGTTGAGGCTGGATCCTCCATCAATCTGAAGTCTAGCAATAAAATTGTCTTCACATTGCACTGTGACGTGTAGTGCTCTATTATGATTCAACCCTTTAGGCGACAGCTCGTCCTCGTGGAAAGTGATTTTGTGGCTTTCCAGCACCTGCCCCACCATATTGGCCATTTCCCCACTAGTGGTGTTGTTAGGAACATATGCTTCATTCAACACCTTTATTAGAGCATTCCTGTATGCCTCAAAATTTTACAGCAGTGACAGATAGATATCTGAGCGGGAGTTTTGCTCAAATGATCGATGACAGAATACTCCATTGCTTGTACCTTTCTATAGAGGTCATCTGGACCGGTTTTAATAATGAGTTGTTTGATGGAGGCCTGCTTGCTGGTTTCTCCCAAATGTTCTGGTGTATAAAACCTTCCCGTTCTGTTCATCCCTTGTGCAGCGCCAGATTCATCCATTTTTGCTTTTTTCCTTTTTCTAGCTTCGGCTACATAATCCTAAGGTACAACATTGGTACTGAAGGGCGGTGTGGTTGCTACCGTTACTGTGAAGGGTGTGGCTACTTCCGCCTCAAATGGAACAAGTGTGGCTGCAGGTGGTGCTAGTTCTACTTCAAATGGAACCGATGCGGTTACCTCAACCTATACTGGCGGCTATACCTGCACCACAATAAGATTGAGCGTGACTGCGGGTTTCTTAGGATCGTCACCCTCTTTGATAAGTCCAATTGATCCCTCGGGATCCCACTCCTCATCAGTTTCTATCACATTGATCCCTTCGCCCCTATGATCTGGAAGAGGATTGCTACGGACGTTGGGTGCAACTTCCCTTCACCCGGATGACCTTATTATCAATCAATGTTTAGATCTTATCGTTCAATGTCCGACACTCATCAATAGTGTGCCCTTTTATACCGGAATGATATGCACATTTTTTATTCGGGTTAACCCATTGAGATGAATTCTCCATTTCCACAACAGGAATAGGGGTGACATAACCAGCAACCTTTAACCTTTCGTACAGCTGGTCGATGGGTTCAGAAATGGCGGTGTACTGTATGGGTGGTTTGCGATCAAAATTGGGCTGGGGTTTCTGGTAATTTGGACGAGTTGGAGGTGACTGAAAGTAGGATGGTTGGGAGTTATATGTATGGTAGGAATAAACAGGTAGGGAATATCTAGGAGGTGATGGTTGGTATATGGGCAGATGTGTCTTTTATACAAAGGGAGTTTTGGTCCTTAGGCAACCATTACTGTTCCTACCTCTTTCTTCTTCGATATGCCACCCGATTGAAATGCTTTGTTCGTGGCCTGCAGTGCCTCAAAATTTGTCACCATCCCGCTTTTAATACCATCTTCAATCCTTTCTCCGAGTTTGATGATATCAGAGAACTTATGGTTCTCAATAACTATTAGCCTTTCATAATACTGCGGATCCTGTGCCCTGACAAAGAACTTGTTCATCTGTTCTTTGTCTAGCGCCAGCCTGATCTTGGCTATTTCCGACCTCCACCGAGTAGCATACTCACGGAAAGTCTTGGTTGACTTCTTCTTTAGGTTTTGGATATAGAAGACATCCGGTGTATTCTCCGTATTAAATCTGAACCGGTCCATAAAATCTGATGCCATGCTCACCCAATTGGCCTACTTCTTGGGATCCTTGATTATGTACTAAGACAGGGCATCTCTAGTAAGACTTCTCATGAAGAGCTTCATTATGATCCTTTCATCTTTTCTGACGCCCACGAGCTTGTCACAATAAGTTCTCAGATGAACCTTGGGATCACCCGTTTTGTCAAACATTTCTAACTTGGGAGGTTTGTAACCCTTCGCTAGTTCCACATCTGGTTGTATGCATAAATCCTCATAGTTCAGACCTTCTATCATTTTAACTCATTCAACACCCTGAACTCGACTTGTCAACTTCTTGAGTTCCTCAGCCATGTTCTTGATGAGCAGGTCCTTCTCAGCGTATTCTGGTGTATAAGACATTGGTTGAGTGGAGTGAGGTAGGGTTTCCACGTATATGGGGTTGTTCTGGTGAATGCCAAGAGTTTGGGTACAGTGATGATCACTGGTGGAGTTTTGGGATTCAGGGATAATTTGTGAGGTATTTTGGGGAGTATGATAGGTGGTTTGCTGGTATTGAGGAGGGAGAGGTTGATTTTGAGGCGGAGTGGTATACTGGTGAGGTGCGACAGGATTATGTGGGCGTTTGTTGGGTGTGTTCTGAGGTGGTACAGAGTTTTGGGTGTTTGGGTGGTTGATGTCTGGGATGTTGAGTGTGAGGGAGAGGTTTGAAAAGCTACAAACCTGCTCAAGCTCGCCTTGAAGTTCGAGTATTTTCTTCTCAAGTCGTGACACCACATCATTTGGGGCCTGAGTACCCCGACCATCGGCAGTTTCTGTATTCTCAACAAGTGCATTGTTATCTTTCCTGATGTCGTTCATGTCATCCATTTTTGCTTCTCCTTTGCCTTTTGGTGGACTAGGAGGAGGAGAAGGTGGAGGGCCCCTGGATCTGGTATGATAAGCTGATGATGCCAGTATGCGCGAACCAACCCTTGGGGAATGGTAATAATAAAAATAAAGAAAACAAAAAAGGTAGCCAAGTTAGTAAGAGTTCTGAAAAGAGTATTTGCAGTATTTAATCACATATTACAGAAATGTAAATTCGCGTCTGTCGCGCCCCCTTTTTCAATTCCTCCTTTCAGATTAGTCGGGGTCTTGACATTATTGTGATAATTCATTTCCTTTTGGGAAGGGGGGTGGGTATGCAAGGAATCGAAGAGTCGCCACCTAACGAATTAAGGTGCGTTAGGGTACCTACTAAGGGTCATTTTAAACATAGATTTGGATAACCAGAGAAAGGGTAAGGGCTTGAAATTACTCCAAGGGGAAGGTGTTAGTCACCCCTCAGATTCCACAAATATGGTCCCAACCAAACAACTTTGTGAATTTAATCAAGTAGCAGATAAGCAATTAAAGTTTAAACAAGTAAGGAGTTTTGAAAGATTCGCAGTCTAAGCGCACACATGTGTAACAAAAGTTTTGAGAAGATTTGATGCCTAAGTAAGGTTTTGAAAGAATTATAATCTAAACACTTATGTAAAAGGGTAGAGGAAGTCCTAGGTTATTTATCCTATAGTATCACATCAGTACAATACCCGATAATCACTCATAAGAGAGGGGCTATACGTGGTATTAGCGCACCGGTCATCATATCCATATCTACCCTTCCCACCCCTTAGCGGTTATTAAGCGAGTGTTATTTAGCGACCTCTATGCGTGTTGTTACCCGTCCCTTCTTAATGGCCCTGGAGGAATTTAGGACCTCTACCTATAGGCAGTTCTAGAAAGACCCTTAGGTTTAAAGGAGAAAATAATAAGGCGACAAGCAAAACACATAGGACTTCAGCAAGTAAAGAGCAAATAAGAGGCTCCGTTTTACCTCCACAGATAATGCATGTAAACAACACGACTCAAACACAAATAAGGGTAGTATTGCTAAGGGGAATCCTAAGACATGGTGTCTAGATGAGTATCAAAACATAAGAAAGATGCAGATTTATTTTATAAACTCAGAAGCGGGCCCTAATCGGTTTTCCTACTGATTGTAAGACCTATTAAGCATTAGGCAGCATACACAAGAGACAAATTTCCAATTTTAACAATTTAATCACCTAAGGCTTGCCTAGGCGTGTGACAATGTATAATAGTTACCAGAATTATTACAGAAAACTGTTGTAAATTGTATTACCTAATTATGCCGTTATATGTGTTGCAAACATACATGATTATTGCCAGTTATTTAGAAATTGAGTAAACTATTTTATGCCTTTTACATGCATCAGTAGTAAATTAGGTGTAATTGAGCGAGTCAGATCCTATAACATGATATCTAATGCCCAAAGGGATGCAGAATGATGCATATGTAGAATCACTTAAAGCAGGATTTCTAAATGGTTTCAGGATATGCAAGATCCACTAAAGCAGGATTTCTAAATGCACACAAAATCACAACATTATGCACGATATCAGAATATGCAAAGTGACAGTTTATTTAGTGTTGTCATTTACCCTAGAGACAGGATTTCTATAGCATGGTTATGGCATTATGAGGCATGATTGCATGAGTAACAATTTATTAACATATTTATCCTAGCACAAGATTTCTAAGTGATAGAATCATAGTGCCAAAGTAAGGTGCTGAAACAATTATTCATAGAGCCTAGGGAGCATGGTATCTAATGCATGAGATGCTCTGCACATATGAGTCCTAGACATGATTTCTATTGCGCATATAAGAGATGTAAACCTAAGAGCATGATTTCTAGCCTTTGATGTTTATAACATGTATAGCTACCCATTCCCTTTTCACTATCCATCCCCAATGCTGTTTACAATAAATTATTACAGACCATTGCTGTATGAATTATATAAATAGATAAGAAAATAAGAAGTTACACTATAGGAAGCCTACCAATAGGCCTAGATTTCCAGAATTTCCAATGCCAAATGGTGTTTCATATCCTTTCACATAATCCGGGTGTGTCAGAGTTCCCTAAGGACCTCAAGGGATCCCGGTCAGTGCACATACCCATATTTTCATAACCATAATTGAGTAAGTGCAGTGTGGAAGGGCCAGCTCAAATGCATCAGAGTTTAGAGGGATCTCATAGGGATCCCAAAGCAGTCACACATAAGAGAGGCAGAACTTAAGGGTACAAGAGTAGAGTGAGAGTGCTTGACATAGTTTTGAAAAGATTGAGTAGGTAGACATTTTTAAACAAGAAAGAC
Source organism: Nicotiana undulata (assembly GCA_005239495.1). Taxonomy (NCBI): domain Eukaryota; kingdom Viridiplantae; phylum Streptophyta; class Magnoliopsida; order Solanales; family Solanaceae; genus Nicotiana; species Nicotiana undulata. The sequence goes on from ML267322.1 coordinate 52,132, forward strand.
TGGTGGTAAAATGAGTTTTTGCAAAACAGTAAAAGACCTTACTCACTAAAACAATTTGAAAAGAGTATGGCAATCAGAACAAACACATTCCAGTATGAGGATCGGGACGCCACATATAGAACAAGAACTAAGACAAGTTCAGCAACTACAAGCAAGGATTGGGGAATTGGGAACAAGTATTGAGCATGTAAGTATAAGCACACAGTGGGCAGAGTCATACATAGGTTCAGAATCAAAGAAATCCTAAGGGGATTTGGGGGGTTAAGGATGTATTTCAGGCTTACACAGAACCTAGTGATCACATAAAGTCTTACCATAGAGAGGTTCATACCAGGAACCAAAGAAATATAAGTGAAGCAAAATCACATTGAGGTATTCTAAGGGGGATAAACATGCTGAGTCTAAGGGAGGGGGAACATTAATAAAGCAGTAACGTAGACATGCTAATTGCAAGTTGAACAATAAAACCATAAGTAAAAACAATTAGGAACATGATGAATTGAAGTGCCAAAAGAAACATATTATTTTTTGAAACTCAAATTGAAATCAGGACATACCAGTATAGGAGATAACAAACAAAGAATGAAGAGTAATAGAGTATAATAATCAGCCTTGGCTTGCAGCCGACTGATAATAACAAGTAACCAGAAGGAGAACAAAAAAGCGTATTTGTGTGTAAGAGAGTTTTGAACAGTGTGTGTTCGTGTGTTGTGCTAATGAAAGAGTAGGGTATATATAGTTTTGAAATAGGCAGAAAATAAGGTAACAAAATAACAGTTCAACAGTAACTATAGAAGTGAAGATCAGTTAAAATCAAATTAGTAAAAGACTTCATTTAATTAAGGAGTCATACCCAAATGGTAATAGGCAGTGAAAAACAAGGAAAGAAATCATGTAAAAGCTAATTTTAACACAATAAGGAAGTAGTAAAAGTCTAGAGCATGTAATTGAGACTGGATTCAGAATATTCTAATTAAGGAAAGTGTCTAAGAATCAACTTGGTAGCATAATTAGCCACAAAATAAGGAAAGAGAATATTTAGAGGTTGAAATCAGTAGAGGCAAAGTATATCAATCACAAGGAATCATGGATTTCATTAAAAGGTAACACTGACCAAAGGAAAGTATTTCAACTGGACGAGACAACATAACATAAGCAGGAATAGGGTAAAAGAATCACATAAATCAGGGATCCAAATCAGAAAATGATACTGATGAGAGGAAGTAACACAAGCTGTTGCAAATAAATGAGGCAATTACAGTATTAGGGTAAAATCAGAAACTCTAATCATCATAGCAAAGTAAAAAAATACTTAGAACAAGGGATTTAACTAGAACACAGTACGAATCAACAAGGTAAACATGATTTAGGCAGAAGTAACGAAGAGTCAGAAACCCTAATGGAAAACATGGAGTAAAATCACAAAACCACGAAGTATTCATGAGAGCATAGTAATCAAAATAGAACACCTAAACATATTATCGCAAATAAACTCAGAACCATAGATTGAAACCAAGAATTTTGGGATTTTAAAAAAAAATGAATCAGAAAACAGGGAAAAGCTTAAATAATGTTTAAACATGATGAAAATCATAAGATGATGCTAAAAATAAGAAAGAAAATCTGTTTTGAAAAGGGGTTTAAGAACCCTAGTTTGAAGACGAAAAATCATTTTAGGGAAAACGGAAAGTTTTTAAGGAAAACACCAGAATAACTCATAATATATCTAGATATATTACAAATCTAAGAAAATCGAGAATTTATTTGTTAGGGTTTCAAAGAGAGAACCTAGAGAGAAGGAGAAGCAACTCAAAAATCACCGGTTTTAACCGAAAATGGTAGAATCTTACTCGGACGGCCATGAACGGCCGGACAATGACATGAGAACACCTGGGAGGTGAGTGAACCGCCTCTGGTTCTCTTGAAGACCTTAGGGCAGCATCAACCCAGTGTAGGAGGAGAGCCATAAGCTGGGGGTGGTGGTGAGACCACCATGGTCACCTACAAAGCAACGACCGACGATGGGAGCTAGGTTAGCAGAGAGAGTCGAGAGAGAGAGAGTTGAGAGAGATGAGAGATGTAGCGGTGGAGTGAGGGAGATAATGAGAGGGAAATGATGTTTTAGACGTCAATACCACACAAGAGGGGGGGGGGGGGGGGTTTGGGGGG
>MDKH01114486.1:0-10221 GCA_005239495.1 Nicotiana undulata
AGGTCATTTACCAATAAGTCAACTCTTAGTTGACTTTTTCCCATTTTAAGGCTATTTTTAAGGTATAAGTGACTGAATTCTCATTTAACCATTTCGATTTCAAGCCTATCAACTCTAACACATTAATAATAGAATAACCAACGTATAATAAGCCACTAAAAACAGTTATAATGTAGGTTTTCACGTAACGACAGACCGGGTCGTTACACCCGGGTGAGTTTCGGATAGGTGACAAGGTGATTTCTAGGATACAAATATGGTGTTTAATTGCTGTTGCTGGTGTCCAGGAAAATTACCCTATGCGAACGCACTCAAGGGAGTGCGAACGCACAGGGTTGTGTGTGGGGTCTGGGGGTCAGGGTAGTTTTAAGCTTACGCGAACGCACCCAAAAGGATGCGAACGCGGAGGGTAATCTAGTAACTGCTATGCGAACGCACCTGGGAGGTCGCAAACGCACATCATAAGAGGGGTCCTGGGGGCTGAGTACCTTTTACCCTGTGCGAACGCGGCCCCACAACCGAAAATGCATAGGTTTGTGTAACCAACCCTCCACGAACGCGGAGAAAAAATTCGTCTAGCAATTTTAAATGTCCAAAAAACAGAATCAATACGGGATTTTTCCATTTTCACAACCTTCTTCTTCTCCACACCTCCTTGGGTGAATTTTGAAGAACTCCCTCACCATAACCTCTCGGTTATGTAATCCTAACCTCGTTTTCTTCCATTTCCATCAACCGCTATTAGATTTTAGGCCTAAAAACATGGGATTTAAGGTAGAAAATTAGGGATTTGGGTAGAATTAGGGCTTTTTGATTATTTGGGAATTTGACCTCGTTTTGGGGTCGGATTTCAAAAAAATTATATATTCGGGCTCGTGGGGGAATGGGTGATCGGGGTTTGGTCCGAACCTCGTGTTTAGACCAAGCGGGTCCGGGGTCGATTTTTTGATTTTTAGGAAGAATGTTGGGAATTCTATAATTAAGCATTTGAAATTGAATTGTTTAGCATTTATTGATGTTATTGGGTCAATTATGTCTAGATACGATTGATTTGGAGTCGAGTTTGAAAGGAAAAGCAGTGCTAGAGGCTTGATTTGGATTCTTGGAGTCGAGGTAAGTGTTTGGCCTAACCTTAGCTTGAGGGAATAAGTATTGAGTCCTAATTGCTACGTGTTTATTCCATGTTCAACATATAGGTGAGGTGACGAGTACCTATACGTTGGTTTCAAGCATGACCGTGAGTCGAGTATTTGCAATTCTATGATATTTATTGGATTTTACTGTGTTTACGGGATTGGTATCCATTTGTTAGTTATTCACTTGTTGGAAATTCTTAGTTATTAGTACTGTTGAGTGGTTGAGGAAGATTTTGTTGATTTATACACCTGTGTAGGATTTGTTATAGTTGTGTCCCTTGACAGGACGATATTATTCTTGTTGTTGATTACTTCAGTGCATTTAAGGTTCTTGTTGCTTATTTTCCCGCAAACTGTTATGTTTATGTTATATATGCACGAGGGGACATTCCGTGCCGTGTTGTTGATTATTTATGCACGAGGGGATATTCCGTGATGTGTTGTTTATTATTTATGCACGATGGGACATTCCGTGCCGTGTTGTTGATTATTTATGCACGAGGGGACATTCCGTGCTGTGTTGTTGATTATTTATGCACGAGGGGACATTACGTGCCGAGTTGTTGATTATTTATGCACGAGGGGACATTCCGTGACATTATGTTGTTTATTTATGCACGAGGGGACATTCCGTGCCGTGTTACTGATATTTATGCACGAGGGGACATACCGTGCCGTGTTTTGTGATATTTTAGCACGAGGGGACATGCCATGCCGTTTTTGTTTACTTAATTATTCAGAGTTGTTGATTCTTGCTGCCATTTAATTATTTCAATTGTTGTCTTGTTCCGTCTTTTCAGTAGTTGTTACCCCCGTCTCCCCAACATGTTTTTCCCTGTTTTGTACTTAACTGTTTACTTTCTGTTATTACTACTGCTATATATTTTAGAACTGCACATGTATTTGTTATTTTTCATGTCCTAGCCTCTTCGCCGAGGTTAGTCTCGGCACTTACTCAGTACATGGGGTCAGTTGCACTGATGCTACACCTGCACTTTTTTATGTTGTGCAGATTTCGATACCAGACCCAGTGGACACTGATCGAGGAGGCTTCCTTCAGTCCACCAGGAGACACTGAGGTAGTCCTGCAGGCGTCCGCAGGCCTTGGCGTCACCTCCTATGTCATTCCTTATTCTGTCTTTTCTTTGTATTTTGGAGACAGTAGTACTTGATCATTCAGACCGTTGTTTTTAGTATTCTTAGATAGTCCGTGAAATTGTGGTACCATTTTCTGGGAGTTGTATTACGGATTTGGATAAATTATGCACTTAAGTTGATATATTTCATTTCTTCCGCACTTTATCTCTACTTGTTATTGTATTTCATTTTTAACTGCTTAAATAATAAAGGAAATAGGTTGTAATAACTGGTAACGTTGGCTTGACTAGCGGGTTCAACGTTAGACGCCATCACGGTCCCGGCGGTGGGATTTCGTGTCGTGACAAGTTGGTATCAGAGCACTAGGTTGCCTAGGTCTCACAATTCACGGTTAAACTTGGTAGAGTTTGAGGGATCGGTACAGAGACATCTGTACTTATCCCCAGAGGCTGCAAAGTTAGGAATAACTTCACATCTTGTCTTCTCTGTCGTGCGATTTGAGTTCTAAATGCTAACATAGTTTCTATTCTATTCTCTTGTAGATGACGAGAACGCGTGCTTCCTCATCTACCGATCAGCAGCCTGATCCTCCAGTTGTAGCTCCTACGAGGGGCCGAGGACGAGGCCGAGGCCATGTTAGAGGCCAAGGCAGGTGTTTAACCAAAAGATTAGATCTTATGACCAAAGCTATTATTAGGATGAACGCGGGTTACTGATAATCAAGGAAGTATTATTAAATAAAGAAGAATAAGTAAAAGGCAATAGTATGATGCTCAGAAAGTAAAATGTATTATATTCGAAGTTCAGATCATCTTTACAAGTTATCCTCCCCTCCTTTATATATGGGGTTTCTTAATATAACGTCAATGATCGTCCATTAATGACTAATTATTATATTAATGGAGCGTTTCAAAGGATAACCGTAACTTTTGTATGAAGGTTACATAACGTATGAGTCATTAATTGAGGATCCTTGAATCTGCCCATAGCTTTGTCTGGATTCATTCTGACCGTGTCTCTTTCCTTTCTCAATCAGGTTGAGTTTCCCGTGGCTGATTACTTCGTAGGTTTATTGATCCGTGACTCTTTGTTCCGTACCTCTTTATAGCATCATATCCAACTGCCACGTTTCCTTTGGTCCACGTAGCTGGCTGCGTTTTCATGAATCACCTTACGTGTGAAACTCTTTTTTTTTTTACCAATACAGATAGTCCCCCACTTACCATTTATTTATCGATTAGTATTTGGTAAGTGGGTACGCATTTATGGCGGGAATATTTTGCCTCCGCTCGACCTAGAAACATTGTATCCTTCTCTGAACATAGGCGTCGTTTGTCACTTCTATTTAATGCTCAAACCACGTGTCTTTTCCGGATTGGTTCTGCAGTTACTCGGTGTCTTTTAGGGCTTTTTGCGGCTGCGTCAGTCACGAAGGGACACCTTCAATTGTGACTTTTCATCATTATTTTTTCCCATGTTTGACGGTTGTCCTTAAGTATACATATTTCCCTTCTTTTCTTCACTTCCACGGAACACTTTCTAACTTGTCCTTTGTAAAGAATTTCTTCTCGCCTTCGTAAACATGTCTTCTTCAAGTAAACCCAAAAGAGTAATAGACGTTGAGAGTTTAACACCTTATTCTGCTCCGACTAGGAGTCGGAGGGGTGGTAGACTAAGGAGTCTAGGGTCCACTCCTTCGAGAGGCTCTTCTTCTTCTCAGACAGTCTCCCCTCCTTCTGCTAGGTCTTTAGTTTCTCCAAGAGCTAGGGCTTCCAGGTCTTTGCCCAGAGGTAGAGATCAACACCTTCGTGAACCTCGAGTTGACGAAATCATTCCTGTTGAGTTTGTCTTTACTAGGGACAATCAGGTCCTCGTAGATCAGTCTTCTTCCCTTGATAGTGTTGAGAGATATCCCACTCTTATTACTGAAGGTCAGATTTCCCTTGTTCGTAGGGAATGTTTTTGGAGGTCTGATTTACCTGTCTATATTCCGAATAGAAATCAAATAATAACGTCATATAAGACGTGATATTCTTTTGTTTATACGTACCCTTTTACTTTAGGGTTTAGACCTCCCATTGATCCAGTCATAATCGAATTTTGTCGTTTCTTCAATATTTGCTTAGGACAAATTGGTTCGCTTGTGTGGCGAGTTGTCGCATGTCTTAGGAGTTTAGCTTCTTTAGCCTCGGTTCCTTTTACTTTTAACCATCTTATTCATCTTCATACTCCTGCCTTATTTCGGCAAAGGGTTTTTACTCTGGCTGCCAGGAGTAAAAGAGTGTTGGTAACCCCTAGAGATGATAAGGACAGAGGTTGGTACCTTCGGTATGTCGCTTTGCCCACTGCTGGTTTAGTGGGTGAAGAAAATCTTCCCTTCCCTGAGAAGTGGAATCGTGCAGGTGAGTACATTTTAGCTCACATTTGTTACTTTTCTTCTTTTTGCTTGAAGTGTTTACTAACACCGTATCTGTTTCTTCTTTCTTCAGCAATCATGGGTACTATTGAGAATGTCTCCGGTATCCGTGATTGGATAGAAAAATTATTGTCGGTTGCTCCCCTGGAAGAAATGTCTTGGAAGTACTTCTCTGGGAAGTACGGTTGGAAAGTAAAGACCCACGGTAAGTGAAGCTTTTGTTTCCGCTTCTTTCCTTACTCGAGCCTCTTTTCCTTTTTTGCTTAACCTTTTTCCTTTTGATAGGGTTTTCTGCTCGTGGGGTGTCTGCTACGTCTATCCCGAAGATATCTTTGGCTTAGGCTCAAGAGATTATTGCTAGTTCTTCTTCCTCGAAGAGGAAAGATGTTGAGTCTCGATCTGTAGAAAAAGAAGAAAAGGAGGAGGGCACTTTGGTGCATAGGTCACGAAGACGGAGGGTGATTTTGGACGATGAGTCTTCACCCGGAGTTATGCCTTCCGTGCCTGAAGTCATACCCTCTACCTCTGAAGATGTTTCTCTCCTTCCTGTACATGAGTCTGCGGATCATTTGTTTCACGAAGGTTTTGGTTCTGCTATTGATGAAGTCCCCGTGGCTATCTTTCCCGCTTCTTTCAGAGAAGCTCGTTCATCCTCCTGCTGTTTCCTCCACTCCCTTAGCTATTACTACTCCTGCTGCTGCCATGCCCGTGGTTCTTTCACCCCCTCAAGTTTCTGTGCCTGTTACTTCTTCTGCTCCACAAATTTCCTTACCTGTGGCTCCTTTACCGCAACCTGTTTCTGTGCCTCCTGTTAGAGAAGTAGGGTCTTCCAGCAGGGAGATGAGGCAAGTGCTTATTGAGGTTCCGGCTAATGGAAGCCTTTTTAAGAAATCCGGCCAACCCGAAGTGTGGCTGAAGCCTTTGATTGACCCGACAGAGAAGATCAAGCTTGATAGCCATAGCGCCCTTACATGGGCTAATGAAGTCGTCCATTCTTCTTTGAAGGTAAAAATGCGTTTCCTTTTATTTCATTTTTGTACATGAAAGTTATCGTATCTAATTGATTCCTTTTTTGTAGACCAATCTAATAGGCATAGAGCTTATGAAAAGGATTTCTAACACGGAGCAAGAGCTAAAGGAGTGGCATGCCGAAGTAGGGAATTGGAAGGGATAGTATGATAGCTTAAGGATAGACATGGATGCCTTAGAAAAAGAAAGGGATACCTTGAAGCGACAGATAAGAATCATGTCAGCAGAACTAGCAATGGAGAAGGCTTCTTCCAATCAGGTTGATAAGGACAAGAGCATTCTCGAGTCTTCATTTGCTGAGCAGTTGTCCCGTGCCTCCGAAGAAGTTAGGAACTTGAAAGACTTGCTGAGGCAGAAGGAGGAATACTCAGGCGAGCTTGTGCAATCACTCACCCGGACCCAGGAGGATCTTCGTAATGCTTTAGACATAGTCCAATCCCTGGAGGAGTCGATTATACCTTTGAGGGCTGCCCATGAAGCTGCTGAATCAGAGAAGGACGGGTTAAAAGCTGAGCTTCAAGTATGGACGAGAGATTATGAAGATCTCGAAGAGGCGGCTGCTGTCGATGTGAGCTGGGCGTACATGAATTCTCATCTTGACACATTGACAGAAATGAGTCAAGAGGGTTTCGACCTTAGTGCTGAAATAGCTAAAACTAAGGAATCCATGGAGAAGGCTCAACAAGGTCATAACCTCTCTTCACCTGATGGTGAGACTTCTGCAGCTCATGCCTCTTCGTCCCAAGTCGCTCCCGTTCCTCCTACTAGTGAAGAAGTCAATCCTCCTCCTCAAGAAGATTAAAGTGTTGGTTCACCCCCTTTTTTATTATTTGATTGGTTGTTACCCATAGCTCCATCGGGGGTAAATTTGGATCTTTTAAAAGTCCCCAACTGACAACTTAGAGGCACCTTAATGTATAAATTATATGCGGCTAAGTACTAGTTCGTACTTAGTTCTTACTTAGCCGCTCTTTTTTGAATATATGCAAGTTATGACTTTTTTTGCTTTGAGCCTTGTTTCACTCTTAAGTCTTTTGCATGTTTCGATTTTTGAGGTTTTTGTTTTACCTCTAAATTTTTGCATGAATATGCCGAAATCACTCGTACCTTTTTGTAGTATGCACAGTGTTGTATATAAAATGTGAGCCTTTTTTGTAGTAGGCTTTGTTTATGAAAGAGGGCCCTTTTTTATTGACACTTAATGAAGAAGAGGTCTCAACTTCATAATGGTGTAATAATGCAATAGAGTGATAGGAATTTTTTCATACGTTTAAGAATGTTTCTGAGGAAAGTTTTTTGTTTGAACTTCCACGACATTTTACATGTGTTTTGATTATCGTCTAAAACTCATGTTGCAACTGTTTTTATTAACAGATTTGATATTCCCTTGTATTTCGTAACTGTTTTTCATAAGTAACAGTTTTTTTGAGTTAATACAAGGGAACAACTATTTTTCATTAGTAACAGTTTTTATAAAGATTGGGTTTTTTACCCGTAACTATTTTTGTTAACAACAGTTTTTAATAAGTATGAGGGAAATGCTTTTTCATCCGTAACTGTTTTATTTGAATACAAGGATTTTGATCTTTCATCCGTAACTGTTTTATTTGATAACAATTTTCTATATGAGTACAGAGATTTCGTAACTATTTTAAATCAGAACAGTTTTTTGAATGAGTACAATGATGATGATCCTTTACCCCTAACTGTTTTTGTTACAACAGTTTTGAATAAGTACAAAGATGTGCATTTCTTCCTCGTGGCTAATATTTTGCCTTTCAACCTGAACATGTTCGAAGGTTTTTTGAATTAGCTTTGTATTTGAGTCTTCGGCTCTTTCGATTCTGCTCGTATCACTTGACTTCTTGGGTAGATGGATCTTCAGGCTTGAGCTTTGACTTTCTGATAGTCTTCTTTGCTTTGTCTTAGCCTTCCATATTGTATAGTATTCCAAGTGTTTGAGCTTTGAAGAATTAAATCTCGAGCACTTGGCTATTCCTTCCTTGTGGTCCTTTTCCTAAAAAGGAAAATTGTGCGGGACTCGAACGTATATAGTATTTTAGATGATGACTGCTTAACCCTTTAAAATGTCCATCAGAAAGTGTAACCCTAGACCAGGAATTGAGTTATTTCCTCGCATCTTTGCAGGTCTAATATCATCATCTGGTGATGGGTTAACTTTATGCCTATCACCTAAAAAAGATAGTAAAATTTTAAATGTTCAAAATAAAATCGAACGTGCGATACCTGACCGGGGTACTTCTTTTCCTTAGAAGTAGTACTTCTTCAAGTGGATGGCATTCCAGCTTGTCTGTAGGATTCTTCCGTCCATAGCTTCTAGCTCGTAGGCGCCTTTCCCAACTATGCCTCGGACTTTGTATGGTCCTTCCCAATTTGGACTTAGCTTTCCTGCGCCTTCTTCTTTAATAGATTGAAAGACCTTTTTGAGGACGAAGTCCCCAATCTTGAAGTATAAGAGATGAGCTTTACGGTTATAGTAACACTCTATGATTTGTTTTTGAGCTGCCATCCCTATTAATGTTGCTTCCTTTCGTGGTTCGAGCAGGTCCATATTAGTCCTTAACTCATCATCGTTTGCTTCCTCCGTGACTATTATAAACCTTATGCTTGGTTAGCCAATCTCCATGGGTATTAAGGCTTTTGATCCATAGACAAGTGCTAAGGGAGTTTCTCCCGTGGCTGCTTTTTATGTTGTTTTGTATGCCCATAATACCGCTGGTAATTCATCAGGCCAATTTCCTTTGACTTTATCTAGCCGCTTCTTTATATTGTTGATGATAATTTTATTTGTTGACTCAGCTTGACCATTAGCCACGGGGTGATATGATGTTGAAGTGATCCGTTTGATTTGCCATCTTTCAAAGAAGTCTGTGATTTGAGAGCCTATGAATTTTGGGCCGTTATCACACACGATTTACTTCGGTATTCCAAAAAGGCATATTATGTTTCGCCATAAGAAGCTTTAACGTCCCTTTCTCGCACCTGTTTGAATGCTTCTGCCTCTACCCATTTTGTGAAATAACCGGTAAGTACGAGTAGAAATCGTACCTGTCCTTTAGCTGAGGGAAGAGGTCCCACTATGTCCATACCCCATTTCATGAATGGCCATGGAGATATAATTGGATGCAACAATTCCGCTGGTCGATGCATATTATTGGTGAACCTTTGGCACCTGTCGCATTTGGATACGAAGTTCTCGGAATCTTCTTCCATCTTAGGCCAATAGTACCCGACTCTGATTAGGGTTTTTACCAAGGATCTTTCTCCTGAATGATTTCCACAGTGCCCTTAATGGACTTCTTTCATCACAAACTCTGTTTGATTAGGTCCGAGGCATTTAGCTAGGGGCTCTCCAAACATCTTGCGATATAGTGAATTGTGAATGAGGCAGTACCGTGCAGATTTGCGGCAAAGTGCTTAAGCTCTTTTCTTGTCTTCAGGTACAGTGCCATTCTGCAAAAAATTAAGAATTTCGTTTCTCCAATCCCAAGTTAAATTGTTGAAAGTTACCTCATTTCTGTCCTGGTCGATCGCTGAATGGAATAGATGAACAATGATTGCATTGTCTTTGTTTGTTACTTTCGTGACTGCTGTGAGGTTAGCCAATGCATCTGCCTCTACATTTTCCTCCCTAGGTATTTGTATTACCTTCCATGTTTTAAATTATCTTACGAGCTCTTGTGCCTTTTCCAGATACTGTTGCATCCGAGTCTCTCGAGCGATGTAAGTCCCCTGCATCTGATTTACTACTAGTTGGGAGTCATTGTTAATTACGATTTGCTCGTTTGAGAGTTCTCATACGAGTTCTAGTCCTGAAATGATAGCTTCGTACTCTGCTTCATTGTTAGTTATAGGATAATATTTAATAGCGTGTCGTGTCTTCTCACCCGTGGGTGATATTAAGACTATGCCTAAGCCAATGCCTTTTACATTGGAAGAGCCAACAATAAATAGGGTCCATAGAACTGGATTAACACCGTTAAAGAGTTGTAACTCCTTTTCCACTTCAGGGACAATGCTATTACTAAAGTCAACAACAAAATCAGCTAATATTTGAGACTTAATTGCAGTCTTAGGCTGATATATTATTTCATGCTCACTTAATTCTATGACCCACTTGGCTAATCTTCCTGATAGTTCTTGCTTATGCAAAATATTTCTTAAAGGATATGAAGTCACAACAGTGATTGGATGACATTGAAAATATGGTCGTAATTTTCTAGATGCCATTATTAAAGCTAAGGTTAACTTTTCTAGATGTGGATATCTGGTTTCAGCATCTAGTAAAGTTTTGCTTACATAATAAATAGGAGATTGTTTACCTTTATCTTCTCTTACCAATACTGCACTTACATCAATTTCTGAGACTGCTAAGTAGATGTACAATCTTTCCCCTTCTTTTGGCTTTTATAGCAACGGAGGTTTCGATAGATAAGCCTTCAGATTATTGAGGGCCTATTGACATTCTTCAGTCCATTCGAACTGATTCTTCTTTTTGAGGACTGAAAAGAATTTAAAACT